>JAADWV010000306.1:0-39988 GCA_023336295.1 Pythium folliculosum
CCCCCCCCCCCCCCCCCCCCTTTTGTGTCAGCCCGATCCAGCTTGCTGAGGCGGCTTCCCCGTGGTCGTTCGCCAGCGGCGCCATATTGCACCCAATGGCCACAGTGGACTCCCCACCACGGCTGTCCTGACCACACGCATCGTCTCAAACTCAGTCGGCGGATGATTTGGAGTGAGCCCAGAGATGGGTTCTCCCTACGGCCCTACGGTACGCTGCCTCCCTTCCCGAACTGTGCACACTCGTTGCCCCACACCGAGCGGAGAGGGAGGGCTCCACAGTGTGAGAGCAGACTCCCAGTGTCTCCACACACCCAAAGACACCACCACGCAGCCACTAAGCAACCGTCCATCATCTACCACTCACCTTCCTCTCAGGTGCTTGCTGCTGCCACCACCACCACCATGAAGCGGTTCGCCACGCGCAACGAATCGCTCGCGATACTCCAAGAGCCCGCGGCGGAGCCCGCGTCCGCCACCTCGTCCACCGCGCCGCCGCGCGAGAGCTTCGACTTCCAGGACGCCAAGGCGGTCGCGTTCGCGCCTTCTCTTCCTGTCGAGCCCGACGTGGCTGTCCACGTCGCAGTGCGGCGCCGGCGGCTCGTGCTGCTCTCGGCCGCGGCCGTCGCGTTTGTGGCCGCGCTCACGCTTTGCTTCAGCCGCCGTGGCGTCGTGATCGAGACCTTTGAGCGCCGCGAGCTCGCCATCCCCGACCAGGAGAAGCTGCTCGAGAAATACAACTCGTACTCGGGCACGGTCACGGCGCTGCTGGAGCGGCCCGTGGAGCTGTACATGGCGCTCGTGGCGCAGGTGATCTTGCTGCGCGTGATGACGCGCGACGTGCTCCAGGTGGAGCGCCGTCCGCGCGTGGCCGCGGCCGCGCTCGCGCTCGGCGTGGGCGCCACGTACCTGCTCTCGAACGGGCTCAGCGCCGTTAACGTCCAGGTGCGCGAGCTGCGCGTGGAGTCGGTCATCTCGGCGGGCGAGCTCGCGGCGCTCCGTGTGGACGCGGCCGCGGTGTCCACCATGGACCGGTCGTTCTCCGAGGATCGGCCGGGCAACCCAGCCACCAACACGATCCTGCGCAACCTGCTGCTGCCGCGCGCCGCGGACCCGCGCCCGACGTGCGCCGACCGCGACTACATCGACCCGCTGGACCTCGTGGACTACCACATCCCACAGCACGCGTGGATGGCGCACGTGCTGCCCACGGCGCTCAACGCCTCGCGGCTCAAGCTCGCGGTGACCAACGGCACGGACGCCAACGCCCAGCTCACGCCCGAGCAGTTCCCCATGGACGCGCGCGTGGCCGCGGATCTGCTGCTGTACAGCCGCGAGACCCTGGGCGAGTACAACGCCTGGGGCACGCTCGCGGCCGAGCTCGAGCAGCACAACCTCTCACGGACGCTGTTCAAGCGGGACCCGCAGTCGGGTGTTCTCCAGGGCCCGACAGCGCGGCTCACGGGGCTGCTACCGCCGGCGCTGGACACGTCCGAGCGAGCGGACCGCTTGTGGTTCCTCCAGCACGCCGGGCCTAAGATGTTTGGCATCGCCGACGACGAGTACAAGAACGCGTCGCTGCGCGGCTGGACCATGGAGCTGGCCCACGTGGACCTCGTACCGGGCGCCGTGTGGGCCGACGCGATCACGATCGAGCGCGAGGTGGCCTCGCCGCGGCTCGTGACCAACGCGAGCCGCGACGGCAACACCACGTACCTCGCGCTCCAGTGGGCCAACCGCGAGGCCTCCTCGACCCACGTGGAGCTCTCCAAGGCCGGCGGCGGCGTGGACGAGGAGACCATCGACGTGTACCGCGCGTGCGGCGGCGAGGGCGCCAACGAGCTGCTCGTCTCGAGCCAGAGCGACGGCACGAACGGCACGACCGTCGAGTGCGCGCCCACGTCCGCGTCCACGCGGTCGCTGCTCTTCCTGAGCCGCACGCGGCGGCTCGAGGCCGACGCCGTAGTCGAGAACGCCACGCTCGCGAACGGCTCGCTCGTGGCCGCCAACAGCGCCACCGACGGCGAGGGAATCGTCACGACGTTCGGCGTCGCGGTCAACGTGCGCGAGGTGTTTGTGACCACGGTGATGCGCGTGTCCTGGGCCACGCAGGACCTCGCAAAGCGCTATAATGCAAAGTGCGACGCCCCAGATGCGCGTGCCTGCGAGGGCATCGACGTGGCGCTTCCCGGCGCGCACCAGCGGCTCGTGGTGAACGCGAGCGAACTGCCCGTGGCGCTGCCGTCGCCGCTGCTGCCGGCCGGGCAGGATCTCCACCCGCTCTCGCTCGTGTCGGTGCGGCGCCCGCGCATGTTCGTGCTCTTCCGCGCCACGGGCGACGCCTCCGCGTTCGTGGGCGACGTGCTGATGCCCCACAACGTGCGCAACCTGAGCGTCACGGCGCGTGCGCCCGGCGGTGACTGCGATATGAAGCGCCGCGCGCGGCTCGTGACGTACGTGAACAACCACGCGTACATGGACACGACGCTCCAGGCCACCTACACGGCCGCCGCGTTCTTCCTCTTCCAGAACGGCGTCGTGCGCGACGAGCTCAACACGACCACCACCACGAAGACCACCACCGCGAACGGTACGACCGCCAGCGTGATGCTGGCGTTCGACGCCAACACGCAGGCCGTGGAGGTGTACGTGTACATCCCGTGGCTCAATGTGGTGCTCTCGCTCGCCGGCTGCGCGCTGTTGATTGCGGCCACCGTCGCGGTCGTGCTCTGGCCGTCGGGGTCTTCGTCCTCCTCTTCGTCTTCTCCCAGTGTGCGTGACGCGGATCCACTCGCGCGGATCACGGCGCCGCATTTGGTCGCGCGCGTGCTGCTGGACAACGGCACGTACCCGTCGCTCCTGCTGTCCAAGCGCACGGTCGCGGACGGCGCGGGGCTTGACGGCGGCCGTGCCGACGACGTGGTGATCCAGTCGATCGCGCTCCAGCGCAAGCAGCAGCCGGACGGCCAGTACGCGATGGCGCAGGTATAAGATCAGGTAATAGCCACCGTGTCTCTCCTTGTAGCCGTGTCCTGGTGTGAGACTTGTACATACGCCCAGTGGACCTCGCTCGATACCAAGGTCACAAGAACGTGTGCATGACGGATGATCGAGAATTCCTGCAACAACACAACGGCGGGATGGTGAGAGTACACGTAAGAGACCATGAGCATGTTACCTGGAGGCGGCGGGGCGAGTGGTCGTCCGCGCCTGGACGTGCCGTGTCTCGTTCGCGGATCCTACGCGTGCGTTGACACGTCTCCGTTCGAAATGGGGAGGTACGGGAGGAAGAGGGCCCGAGTGCGTTTTTCTCCTTGATATATTTCCATCTTAGTGTAGTGAGCGGCGCACTGTCGTTGCGACAAGTCGGGCGCGCGTCCGCCTCCCGCGTCGCGTCCTTCTTCGCCTCGAAGCTCGATCGACGCGTAGGAGGCGCACGCACGCCACCTCCGGGATTTCCGTGCGTTTAGTGGTAGCCCGACACTTCCTGGAAGTGGCCGCCCGGCTTGAACTTGATCAAAAAGTTGGGCGCCTCCTTCTCAAGCTTGGTCGGCGTGACGTCGAGCTCGCGCAGCCCGGGGAGGCTCGAGGTCTTGACCTGGTCCATGCCCAGCCGCACCGCCCAGTCCTCGGTGAACACGGGCGACGGGAACTGCTCGCAGAACTTGCCGATGAGCTTGGCGGCGGGCAGCGGCAGGTTGACGAGCGAGCCCTCGCGCTTGGTGATGTCGAACACGTAGTCGGCGATCTCCTTGTACGTGTACTCCTCGTCGCCGACAAACTCAAAGAGCTCGCCGTTGATGGTCGTGTCCTGGCTGATGTTGTAGATGGCCGTGGCCACGTCGTTCACGAACACGGGCTGGAGCACGGCCTCGCCGTTCTCCACGAGCGGCACTGCGCCGTTCTTCATGCGCTCGGCGGCCCACGTGAGCAGCTGGTCCTCCGGGCCGAAGAACGCCGACGAGCGCACAATGTTGGCGGTCGGGAACGCCTTCTTCACGGCGAGCTCGCCGCGGTACTTGGACGCGGCCCAGATCGACGGCGAGTTGGGCTTGGCGAGGATCGTCGAGTGGTGGATGAAGCGCGGGACACCCTCCTCGGCCGCGACCTCGGCGATGGTCTGCGCGGCGTCGACGTGGACGTCGTCGTACGTGTAGTTGATCCACCACGGCAGCAGGTGCTTGGTCTGGTAGTATTTGCCCACGAGGTTGATCACCACGTCGGCGCCGCGCACGGCCTCGCGCACCGTCTCGCGGTCGCGCACGTCGAACGGCACGTTCGCGACCGTGCCCAAGTCGCCCATGAGCTTCAGGTGGCGCACCTCCAGGTCGTCCCCGCGGTACGGCAGCACCATCGTGTTACCATTGCGGCCTAGAATTTCACATACATACAAACCGCCAGTCAGTCCCCCGTCCACACCGTCCGTCCACGCGTCCACAGCTTGGATGGACCACCAAAACGAACAAGAAGAGGAGGCAGTTAACCGCGGAACGTACCGAGTTCGGCGCAGACGTAGCGGCCGAGCTGGCCCGTGCAGCCGAAGACCGCGGCCGTGATGCCGTGGCCCTGCACGCGGCCCACGGGGTTGCGCAGCAGCGCGCGCGTGACCGGCGAGAGCGACGACATTCCTTCCTGGTGGCCGACTTGAGTGTCCTGGGCAGCTCCCCTTTTTGCGGCCGGCCACAACGTGCGGCTCTTTGCCTGCCACACATGGGGGCGCTTCGCGCGACCTTCGCGTCACCTTCGCCCATGGGGATCCGGAATGCAGTCTTTAATAGAGGGTAATAGCAGGTAATAGAGGGTTGAAGGTACGACCCGGAACCGGGTGGGTTCTGATCTGGGAGGGAAACCCGCGCTAAAACCGGAAGTTAGGGTGGAGGCAGAGCTTATCCGATCTCCGCTCGTGGGGCATCTCCTGCGGACAACGCCCAAGCCACAGCACTCGCAGACGCGCCAGTTCGACGCGTCTTACCTCCACACCCCCCCCTTGTCGGCCGTCGCGCGACGCAACACCAACCATCAGCGCCTCACCGTCGTCGCCCGAGTCTCTGCGTCGCCGAACGCGCTCCGGGTCCGACACCACCAACACGCCAACCGCCCGGGAAGGCGCCACCATGAAGCTCGGGAATAAGAACGAGGTGGCGTACTCGTCGCTGGACCTGGAGCCGCCGACGTCGCCGCCACCGATCCGCCGCAACACGAACGGCAACAGCAACAGCAGCAGCGCGCAGATCTCGCCGACCTCGAGCGTCGCGACGATCGCCGACACGCCCGGCTCGTCGCGGTCGTTCTTCAGCCACCACGCGGCGGACCATCACCACCGCGCCGGCGGCGCCGCGTTCTCCGAGGCACCGCACGAGTTCTACCGGTCGGCCGTGCTCGAGATCCTGCGCGCGCTCGAAGGGCCGATCCAGAAGCTCGCGTTCGAGATCAAGGGCGCGCTCGTCGCGACCGGGTACGTCTATTGATTGTTATGGGACCCTGTTTCGACGAATGACACTGACCGATGTTGATCTGTTGGTTGTCCATCGACTAGGTTTGCGTCCGTGTGCTACCTGCTCTCGTGGTTCCAGGCCGTGCTCATCCCGTTCTTCCTCGCCGTGTTCCTCATGTACCTCGTGGACCCGCTAGTCGAGATCATCGACGTGTCGCCGCGGTACTTTCTGTGCATTTGCACGTCCCGCGGACGCCACGCGCGCCGCAAGTCGCGCGGCTGCTCGCGCGCGTTCGCGTCGCTCTGCGCCGTGAGCATCGTGTGCATCTTCTTTGGTCTGCTCGGCTACATCACCGTGCTCTCGGTCCACGGGCTCAACGTCGAGGCCTACCAGATGGGCTACAACCACCTGATCGAGGGCGTCGAGCGCGTGCTCTCGCAGATCGGGCTGCCCGTGAACATCACCACGACGCTCCACGACAACGTGGACAAGGTCGCGCGCATCGTGATCACGCAGACCATGGACCTGTTCTCGGTCATGTTCGTGACCATCATCTACCTCACCTACTTTCTGTGCACGCGCACGCGCGCGAGCGACGCCGGCGGCGCGTGGTCCAAGATCGACCAGGACATCCAGCGGTTCGTCACGCTCAAGGCGTTCCTCTCGCTCTTCGTCGCGCTGCTCGTGACGATCGTGTACGTCTCGCTCAACGTCGGCCTCGCGATCGTGTGGGGCATCTTGACCTTCATTCTCAACTGGATCCCGAACGTCGGCGCGATGATCGCGTCGGTCGCGCCCATCTGCATCATCGCGATCACGCCGTCCGACCTCATGAACCCGATGGAGAAGTTCCTCGCGATGGCGCTGCCCATGTGTTTCCACATGTTCGTGGGCAACTTCATCGAGCCCAAGGTGTTCGGCAAGAAGCTCGAGATGGACCCCGTGATCGTGATCCTGTCGCTCTCGGCCTGGGGTCTGCTCTGGGGCGTCGTCGGCATGATGCTGTCTGTACCGCTGACCGCCGCCGCCAAGATCATGCTCAGCCACCTCAAGATGTGGCCCGAGTTCGTGGCGCTGCTCGAAGGAACGTACTTTGCGCGGTATCGCGAGAAGAAGGACTACAAGAAGCACGAGAAAGAAGAGGAGGAGTTCCAAACGATGGAAGTGCGGACAGACATCGAGAAGGACCGGTCTGTGAACGGTGGCCTACGACCGTAAGTACCCGGAGAGGGAAGGACGAGAGAGACGGGAACGCATTTTCTGCATTTTTTGCCATAGATATGATCCCCGTAGCGGACAGGGAAACCCCAATATAATGCTCCGCCGCGCGGGTCGCTGGATTATTTCATCACACCACAAAGCTCCCAAGCAGCAAAAGCTGTATCAGTATCATCAGGCGAAGTGGCACATGCTGTCGCCATGGACAGCGAGTCGCGTCGTTGCTTCGGATAGGAGGCCGCATGCAGCGGCACCGCGCCGGATCGCCGTACAGCGCCAGGCATTGGTCCTCGTCCACGATCTCGATGACGTATTCTTCAAAGTAGGGTGGCTTGGCGGCGCGATTGTCGTTGAGGAACTTGAGCGCGCCGTCGCAGGTGCGCGCCTCGGTGTCGCAGGGTGCGTCGGCGAACCCGGCAGGCGTGTTCTCCGGTCCGCACGGGTCGCCGCTGCAGAACCAGTTCTGACTGGAATTTTGGCAGACGTACTCGCCGGACTCGCAGTCGGGCCACACGTTTTCCGGCACGACTGCCGAGTTGGGCGAGCAGCTCGTCTCGCGGTCGTCAGGCAGCAGGAGTCCGCAGTCGCTGAAGAGCGCGGGCGCCATGCCGTCGGTCACCGAGCGGCAAATCTTGGCGGTCTTGGAGGCGTTGAAGAACTCGTCGTTGGCCGGCGGCGAGAACGTGAGCGGCTGGTCCGGGTCGCACGCGTAGCAGAACGCCATGGCCAAAAAGAGCTTGGCCTTGTTGTGGTACTTCTCGCAGGTCGGCCCGGCCTCGATGAGCGCCGCGAACTTGTCGCCCATGTCGGCGTCGTGGGCCGGCAGACAACAGCTCGACGTGCGGTACCAACTGCAGAATCGCAACGGCGGTGCATTCTGCGGGGCCCACAGCGATATGCCTTGGATGAGTTCGCCAGAAAGGTGAGCGAACGTGGAGGTCAACGGGGTCGCACCTTGCGCGGCGACGTCTGGCGTATCTCACAGACCTCTTCGCCGTGGACGCGCTCCGCCGTGAGGAAGAAGAGGAGCAGGATGAGCGACAGAAACAGTAGAGGTCTTGCCGGCGTGCGGTGGCGCAGAGGCGGCGGCATGGCGCGGCGCTGCCCAGGTCTCAGCGGGATCAATTTTGACCCTGAAAAGCCACGCTTCAACTTGGAAGGGTACGGTGGTTACGTTGTAACCCTTTTTAATAGGGCCGGGTTTGGTTGTGAGCAACAACCCGGGCCTACGCCATCAGACCCACCGCGGCTTGTCTCCTGTTCTTGCGCGGTCTCACTTCTGGGACAGTTTTCATGGGTTCAGCGGCAGAGGGACGGCCCTTTACCTTCATTTTCAGCCAATGAAATACCATTTCAACTCATTTCAACCAACCATTCACACCATAATCACCGTTATCATCCAATGATCTTCCTCTATTCCGGATTGTCCTGCGGCGGCGGGTTAGATGACTGCCCTCGGCCGGTGCCTGTGCTGATGCTCTGTTGGCGGGCACTTTTTTCGAGCAAACCTCGCGGCGGAGAGCGTCAACGCCCGTCCGTGGCTGCCCATTCTCCTGTGCGTGGGTGTTCCCTCCCTCGCTCGCTCGCCCCCCCAACGCGCTTCCCAACGCGCGTCCACGTCCTGCTTCGCGCGTGTCCGCAAGAAGCGCCTTCTCCCAACACCACACACCCTCACAAAAGAGACCATGGCGGACCTGGCGTCGAACGACTACTATGAGAACCTGGGCGTCGCGCGCTCCGCCACCGAGGACGAGATCAAGAAGGCGTGCGTGTTGCTGCAATGCGCTTGGGGGCGTGAATTGGGCGGCGTCGGTGGATGTGAACTGACTGTGGTGCGTGGATGTGGATGTGGATGTGTGGCGCAGCTACCGCAAGTTGGCGATCAAGTACCACCCGGACAAGAACCCGCTGAACAAGCTCGAGGCCGAGGAGAACTTCAAGATCGTCGGCGAGGCCTACAACGTGCTCTCGAACAAGGAGACCCGCGAGATCTGTGCGTGGAGCTATCGACGCCGAGTCGGATCCGAATGCTGGCGGATTAAATCTCACAGGTCGCGTGTATGTGTGATCAATAGACGATATTTACGGCAAGGAAGGGCTCGAGGATGGCGCCGAGCCCATGACCAAGGAGCGCGCGATGCGCATCTTCCAGGAGTTCTTCCGGTTCGGTGAGGCCATGGACCCGGACGCGCCCGAGCGGTCCAAGGGCATCAAGCGCGCGGCCGGCGGCGTCGTGTACGCGCCCATGAAAGGCCTGCTCTACGGCGGCAAGTCGGTGCTCAGCGGTGTCGTGATGGGCTCCGCGGCCGTGGTCGTCGGCGCCGGCGCGATGGTCGCGAACGTCGCGATGGGCGTCAAGGAAATGGGCGAGGCCGGCGTGAACGCCGCGCGCAAAAAGAAGCACAACCGGAACTCGAGCGGCGAGGAGAGCAGCGACGCGTCCGCGGCGGAAGGTTCGTAGGAGCTTCTGGCACCAGTGCGTGCTTGTGATTGAATGAACGCTCACTGCGTATGGATACATGTGCATGTGGATACAGCCGCGGCCGACGGCGCCAACGTCAAGCCCACACCGACGTTCATGGGCGGCCTGAAGAAGGCGACGGTCGGGGCGGTCGCCGCGCCAGTGGCGGTAAGTTGGAGTGTTCGGAATGAGGAGGCGATGACACACCGTCCTGACTGGGGTTTCGCTATTGAAATGCGATAGGGACTTGTGACGGGAGGTGGCGTGCTGATCGCGAGCGGCGTCGCCGCCGGCGGCTACGTGGTGGGCGGCTTTGCCGGAGCCGCGACGAACGTGGCGAGCGGCGTTCGCGAGGTCAAGGCCGCGAACCGCATGGAGAAGCAGCGCCAGTCAGAGAAGGCGCAGATCGAAGACGACAAGCGGCGAGCGAGCCAGGCGGACGCTGATGCCGCTACTGAGGCTGCGGCCACGGCGGCCGCTGAGGCGGCTGCGAAGACGGAGGAGGCAAACGGCGTGCGTGAGGCCGCGGAGCCCGCAGCAAAGCCCGAGTCCGAAGCGAAGGTGTTGGCGTCGGCACCTGTGTATCCAGGCGGCACGGCCCCCTCCGCGCCACTCGCTGCATGACAATCACGCGAGACGCCCATACTAGAGGTAGAGTAAGTAGTTTTGTAACGCACGTGTAATGGAGGTGCACAGAAAAGAGCTTGAGAATACGATCGGTGTTGTACTGCTTTATTCTGGTAAATGTGTGTGGCGTAGGCAGGGCTCTCTGTAGAACGTTTCTTCTTCTAGTGCAGCGTGCTGTCGATAGTGAACCCGGCACCACCGACTGCGCTGCGGAAGCACTCGAAACCCTGGGCTTCGAGCTCCTTGACCACTTCATCGAGCTCAGAGGCAGACACGCTGCTGGGCACGAGCGACACGGTGCACCCGCCGCCGCCGGCGCCAGTGAGCTTCGTCGAAATCCCGTGCGGCGCACAGATCAGGGCGACGTCTTCGATTCGCGCGTGGCCCACGCCAAGCTGGTTAAGGATCGCGTGGTTTTGCACGAACTGGGCGCCGAGCACCGCCTCGGTCAGCTCGCCACGAGCGCTCATCTCCGTGAAGTTGGTGACGAGCGCTTCGATGGCGTCAAAGCGGGCCTGCATCACCGTGGTGTCGGCGTCGTATCGCTCACGGACGCCGACGACGAGCTCTTTCGTGGACCTGGGCACGCGCGTGTTAACAATGAGAAACCGAAAGTGCGTCAAGTCGCACGCAATGCGACTGAAGCTCGGTGTGGGCAGCTTCCGGAAGAGCAGCGCGCCACCGAACGCCGAGACGGTGTTGTCGACGCCCGACGGAGAGCCGTGGAGCAGGATCTCGGACGCGAACGCGAACCGGTTGACCAGCTCGAGCGTGGCGTTGGCCTCGCGTGGCGAAATGGGCTGTACGCGGAACCGCTCGAGCGCGCCGGCGAGCGCGACGCTGAACGCTGCCGACGAGCCAAGCCCTGCTCCGATCGGGAAGTTCTCGGACGATGTCTGCACTCGCAGGCCTCCGATCTGGCTGTGGAACACGAAGCAGGCGTCAGTGGCGGGCGGTAGTGACACGTTCACATTCGCTAGAAGAGAGAAGCAAGAAACCTACCCGGTCATGAGCGGAGACGAGTGGAGCAACGCGCAGCTCAAGAAGATGGCCGGCCGCAGCGCCTTGGCGTTGTCCGCGCGCTCGTCTCGCACGAGCTCGTCGATACGCGCCAGCATATCGGCGTCAGGCGCCGGTAGAAAGCCGTCGTCGCTGGCGACGTCACCGATGACGCGGCGCAGCGACGAGAAGCCGAAGCGCCGCCTCAGCGCCACCGCCGTGGCCGCCGCGTGCCCATCGTCTGCGGACAACTGCTTATCGTGGATGCCGTCGAAGACGAACTCGACGGACGCGTCCAGCTCCTCCACGCGCTCCTGCAGAAACATTCATTCACGGAGATCTCAGTTTCGTGTGCATGTCGGCGGATTACGGTTCAAACGTACAATCGCGACCGCGAGCCGCACGTCCGTGAGCGCCGCGGCCACGGACGGGCAGCCGTAGACGACCGCGTGCTCGCCGAAGAGCAACACTTTAGCGGGCGCCGAGACGCGCACGCGCTGCGGGAGGTAGTACTCTGCCATGGCGCGGCGGAGCGGACGTTGGATGAGGCAGGGGTCGCGTGCTTTTTGACCGAGAATCAGTATCTTTGTTTCAAACCTATATTCGTTTCGATGCAACACTAGGTTTATTTGGAAGTATACGTGTATACTTGAATAACCCAGAGACAGCTTCCAGGATAAAAACCTCGATCAACACGTGGTCAGGTGGCAAAGGGGGGAATCTCGGTAGAGACTCTGGCCGCCTGTGGTTTTTACGCGTCGCCCAACAAACTGCGCTCTTGTCCCAACGCAGTATTTACGTGTCTCGCCAACACCAAGGTACGGAAGTTGGCGCGCGCCGCATTTGAAGTTGCCGAATGGCTTCCGTTCCCAACAACTGACCCTGGATGATGAATGTGCAGTAGGAGCAGCAGGACCCACCGCGCGCGCGATGGCGGACGAGAGCGACGCCATGGCGATGATGGGCGTCGTGGGCGACGACGCGAGCGCCAGCGCCGCCACGCTGTTTGACTACGCGATGGCGTCGACGTACAACACCGCGGCCGACGCCCACGCCAACGATCCGCACGACGCCAACGATCCGCACGACGCCAACGATCCGCACGCCAACGCGGCCAACGCCAACGCGGCCCACGATGGGAACAGTGGGCCTGCGGCCACGGCCACAACTACGCCAACGACCACCACGGCCACCAGCGAGGCGATGGCCATGGCCATGACCGCCGCGCCAACAGCGGCCACCGTCCACGGCCACAGCCACGGCGGCGTGACCACGGCGGCGCTGTTCAACCACGAGCTGGACGGCGAGCTGGCGCTGCCCGACAAGAAGACGGGCCGGCCGAGCCACCCGGCGTGGGAGCACTTTGTGCGCGGCTCCAAGCGCAACCGGTTCCACCACCACGCGTACTGCAAGTACTGCTCCGCGCACGGCGCCGAGCCCGTGCCCGTGCGCGGCGTCTCGGGCAACATGATCCGCCACCTGCAAAAGTGCGTCTACTGCCCCGAGGAGATCGTGCTGCAGCTGCGTGTGCTCTGCGCGCAGAAGGACGCGGTCAACTACAACAAGCGGCACCACCACCAGGCGCAGCCGGCGCTCAGCGCCGACGCCGTGGACAGCATGATCCAGGCCAGTGCGGCCGCGGCTGCGGCTGCGGCTGCGGCTGCGGCTGCGGCTGCGGCCAGCGACGGCACCGTCCCAAGCGCGCCCAAGAAGCTCAAGCGCGTGGGCGAGGCCGCGAGCTACAGTGGCCCGCCGGCCACACAGGGAGGGATGGCTCCGGACGCGCTCGCGTCCTTGCCGTTCCCGGCGGGAGTGGTGTCGGCCGCGCGCTCGACGTTTACTGCCGGCAAGACCGCGTCGACGACAGCCAAGGCCAAGGCGCGGCAACCCACCGCTCTCCCCCGCAACGCTGGCGCCTCGCCGTCCGCATCTGCTCCGCCAACGCAGCACACGGCCATCAACCAGGCAGCGCTGAATCGACTGGTGCTTCGTGCGACGCTGTCGAGCGGTATCCCATTGGACTGGATGTCCATGGAAGAAGCGTGTCGGCTCTCGACGACGCCATCGCAGTTGACGAGTGTGATTCTCCCGTCGCGCGTCGCTGTCTACAACAAAGATCTCGTCTCGTCGCTGGCCGCTGCTTCGTTCGAGACGCAGCTTTCGCGACTAAAAGAAGAAGCGAGCTTCGGAAGCACGCTGACCATCAACTACTGGTTCAACAAGGCGGAGCGAACAAATCTGATGCTCTTCTCGCTGGTCAATGCTCACGGCGAAGCGACGGCGTGGAAGCTCGTTGACGTGGGTGCCGAAGACGTGACGCTGGAGGAGCTGTCCACGCAGATCAAGAGCGCGGTGGTCGCGCTCGGTGAAGAAGGCGTTCAACTTATCGCGATTGTCACGGACAACCTGCTCGCCTATGCTGCTGCAAAGACCGCGGTCACGACCAGCGACGAGTCCAACTCGCCCATCGCCGTCCTGCCGTCTTTTGAGGCTTTTCTGGTCAACGCCATGGGAGTCATCCTCACGATTTCCGAGGCACACATCGAAACCATGGGCCATGTCATCGAGCTCGTCGCCGCGTTCAGTAATGCCCGTCTGCGCGACACGCTGCGGCGGGAATGTGGAGATCCAGATGCGACACTGGTGCTCCCATGCAAGGACAAATGGTTTTCATTTATCGACTGTATCGACTCGGTGCGGCAGTTTGAAGATATGATCAAGATTATCGGACTCCGCGTTGTGATCCATCAGTCGGAGGCTGCGGTTGTGCAACGCGGAGAGGAAAGTACCGACACCTCCTCCAGCAGCAAGGTGCAAAGCGTGTTGTCAGGCAGTGTGCCCGATGTGCCAGCTCGCGTGCTCGAAACCATTCAGAACCCGCAGTTTTGGGAGACCGTCGTGTCGCTGAGCGAGCTCATGTCACCAATTAAGGAGACGTACAAGGTCATGCTGAGCCATACCACGTCGTTGCAGTCGTCCGCCCCGACAGCAAACCCGTATCCACTCAACAGAAGCACCAGTGGCGCAATCATGACCTTCTCCCTCTCGGACGTCTTCTACCAGCTCGGCCGCATGTATCAACAGTACACTGCGATCATCACGGACTGGGAAGAGAACCCTAGCGCTTCGCGTACTGTCAGCCACGTCCGATACCTCCAAGAACAAGTCAACAAAACGTGGAAGCTCTACGACCAGCCACTGATGTTCCTTGCGTACACGCTCAACTACAACATGGCAGCCCCTCTGGTTGCACGCAATCTGCCCGCGCTGCAATGGCTCTCGATCGGAAAGTATGCCAAGGAGTACTTCCGACGATGGTTTTGTGTTGTGTCGGGCCCTGCCAGCCGTCCACGAGGTTCGGCTCTGAATGAAGAAGCCTCAACTCAGTTCCTGGAGGATATTTTGGCGTTCAAGGAGCGCAAGTACCCGTTCGACGCGGAGTCGGTATGTGATTTCGAGAATCCGCGCGTGTTTTACCAGCTCATTTCGGACTCCAATCCTCTGATGCACCTATTCGGCACTCGTCTGTTCAGTTTTGCGACGTCCGTGCCACAGCTGGCTCGTGTCGTCCCCGGCAAGAGCAGTGTAACTCGCGTCTCGACTTCCGCGTGTTCCCAGGACTTGCTGTTTCCTCTCCTTCAAGTGAATTTACGCCAGAGAACATCGTCCAGGACCCAGGCGTCGAAGAATTTCATGGCCTCCTTACTGCAAGGCGGTCGCAGCGCACGTCGGCCGTCACATAGTGACAACTCGGTCGCGCCAGTAGAGATTGACAGCGATGCTGTACCAAGCGGCGGTTCATCTCTTCTCGTCAGCTCAAATGCGACAACGTCCAGTGGAATATGGAACGATCGAGAGTGGCGCTTGTTGGCCAAGCAGTGGAAGGTGGAATGGGAGCACGAAGGGAACGTCGGGAACGTTCTGGATACTGTTGCAAGCTTGAGCTCGACGACTGGCGCAGCGTCTCGCCTACTCGCGGATCTGTTGTCGTTGGACCAAATCTTCAAGGACAAGCTTCCGTCCCGACTCCAGCAGAGCCGAGAAGAAGAAGCTGTGGTCGATGTTTAGTTCAGTGTGAGATCTACGAGCTATTCGGAAGTATGAACGAGTGCAGAATCTCGCTCGTCGGACTGTATGCTGTTGTACATCTCTTCCAGTGCGTCCGAATCGAGATCGCCGTTCGAGATGAGTTCCAGTTCCTGCAGCGCGCGACTGAGCGATGCATACCTGGTGCAAAGAGTGTGAATGAAGTTTGAGACAAAGTACGTAGTATCCAGATCGAATCAACATGTACGTACGTCCCCCGTAATGTGTCCATGCGTTCTCCTTTCCCGGCAATAGAGTCTTTCATCGTCGAGCAGCGGGTTTGATGCTTGAGCGTGCGCTTCGCGGCGTCGTGGACTTGCTTCTCCAGCGCCGCGAGCGTCACTTCGGACTGGCGCAACCACTCATCCTTCGGGGGCTCCTGAAACCGGTTCGAGGCATAATCGTCATCTGTGGCTGGCTCCTCCCCCGTGGGCTTGCGCGTCGAGTGAGGCGCGCGAGGACTGATGAATGGATCAGATGTAACCGGTTTAGAAGAGTGATACCAAGAGGACAAGCACGAATGCCTCTGGTGTACCTGCTGGTGATATTATTGTTGTTGTTGGGGCTGCTGCCTGTCTTTGGCTGCCGTGATGCGGCACTGGGCCGCGCGGCAGCGGCCGTGTCTGTTGTGGCCGTTGGCGTGGACGACCGGCTCGGGCGCGGCTGCGACGGTGGCTTGCTGGTGCTGGTGCTGCCGCCGTCTCTCGCTCCTGCCGGTGGCTGCGGCGTCCGCCCACCGCTGCCGCCGCTGGTGCGCGGATTCGGCTTCTTCTTCCCGTCCATCGAACCAGCTAGCAACACGATACTAACGCCAGACCAACGGAGCACACAAGGGCGAGTGAGCGTCTGCGGCGAGACCTGCACGAAACGACGCGCAGTCCGGATAAATAGAATGTAGCCATGTCGCTCAATCCCAGCAACCACATTCGATTGAGCCCTACCCAACTTTGTTATCTGTCACTCACGGCGCATGGGGACGCGACGGCCCCAGCAAGCGCGTCGTCGAGTCATCCGACTCGCCTTCGCCTTCTTCGTCTTCGTCGCCACCTCGAGCACGGCCTGCCTCGACCTTGGTCTCCTCGGCCTCCGTCCTGGCAGTGGTGGTCCGCGCTTTGGTCTCCTCGGCCACCACGACGGCGGGCTTGCGCAGCGGCTGCGCGGGGCTCACGGGCGCGGCGGGCGTCGCGAGCGTCTCCTTGGGCAACGGGTGCCACGTCTTCATGTCGTGGCGCACGTTCTCAGGGCACTGCGGACACTCCGTGGCCAGGTGGTCCCACATGCTGTGGAGCACGCTGCGCGCCACATTGATCTCCTCGATCGCCGCAACCTCTCCCTTGCGCAGCGTGTGGCGCTGGTGGATGTGGGCGCCGCACAGCGCGCACGCCACGTCCTTCTCCTCACTGTGCGTCACGCTCAAGTGCGGAGAGTGCTGCAAGTGCTCGCTTGAGGCGTGCTCGTGTGTAAAGTACTGCCAGATCGGATGCCGCGGGCGCCCGTGTGTGCGCCACGCCTCGACCTTCGCTTCCAGCTGTGCCACGTCACCGCGGTTCAGCTCCTGGTGGTGCCGCAGCTCCGCGGGCGACGCGAGCGCGCCGTGGTGCGGCAGCGCGGCCACGTGCTTTGGGAGGTCCTTGTGGCGGTCGAGGGTGGAGATCGGCGGCATCATTTCCACATACTCGCTCTCGACGACATCGTTGGTGGTCAGAAGGCGCGTGCGCTCGTGCGGTGGCTGCTCCTCCATCGTGGGCGCACGCTGCAATGTAGATTCCGCAATGGACAGACAGCAAGTGGAGCGCAAGGATCAAGATCCGGCGGTTTGGAAGGAAACCCCGTGGCGGGTCTCAGATTTTTGCCATTCAGGGTTCTCAAAAATAAACGCGAGGGCCGCGTCCCAGCAAACAAACAAACACAGACAGACACACAAGCCCGAGGGCTGGCGCTCCATCTCTTGATCCAGTAAGCGATCCTGCGATTTACGGGCTTCCGTGCCCAAGGCGATGTTCTACCTCCACATGGCCCCGCCCGTGGCGACGCCCCCGGCGGCGTCCAGCGCGGCCTCGTCACGTCTGCCCATGCCCTCGACTGGCCGGCCCAAGTCGGCGGCGCCGGCGATCTGTGTGCCCACGATGGCACCGCCGTCGACTGCCTCGTCGATCGCCGTCGTGGCGTCCGCGACAGCAAAGAGCGGCGCGAGCCAGCACGCGCTGGCCACGCCATCGCCGCGCACGGCGGCCTACGTGGGCTTCTCGCCGCGCGTGCCGTCGGCGCCGCGCCCCACGGCGGCCACACCGGCAACCACAATGCTCGGCGGCCCGTTCCAGCACGTCCTCCAAGCGCACGGCAGCACGCCATCGCCGCGACGAGTGAGCTTTGGGAGCGCTGGTCACGATTCCGGCCGTATGGGGCAGCCACCCACGAGTGGCGGTGCCGGCACACCAGACGATGGTGGCGCCACGGAGCTTCGCACGTCCACGGTGACAGCGAACGTGTACCACGCGATGACGGCGCGCAAGAGCGCCGAGGAGACGGCCAAGCAGCTCGCGCGGCGCATCGCGCACTTTCGCGCACAGGAGGAAAAAGTGCTGCGCGAAGTCCACCAGATGAAGCAGCGGCTGGAGAACTTGATCACCACGCACGACGCGAGCGAGGCAAAGAGCAAGCACTCGCACACGTTGAAGCGGCCGATGTCGGCGACGACGACCCACGCGTCCCGCATGGCGCAGCGCAGCGACGTGAAGGCGCCGAGGAGCCGCGAGCAGCTGCAGTTCCTGAATGTTGGTTTGCGAGCCACCCATGCTATTCTATCCGACCGCACGGACCGTTCTCACCGCTGTGGCTTGTGGGTTATGACGTGCTCAGAAACAGCGCCGCGTGCTGCAGAATCGCAATAGCGAAGCCGCGCGGCAACAGAAAGAGAAGCGGCAGGTGCGCGGCGTAGGAGTGGTGGTGAATCCGGAGAAATGTCTCTGACCAGAAACCTTTGAGGTCCTCGCAGGCGGCGTTGGAGCTGCAGCGGCAGAAAGAGGCGGCGGAGCAGACCCGCAGGGCGGCGATCAAGGCGCGGATACAGCACGAGCGGCAGCTCGTGATCGACGAGCGCGCGGCGCGGCAGCAGCAGCTGCTCGACCTGCTGGAGCAGCAGCACCACGCGCGGATGCGCCAGGAGCAGGCGCGCGAGATGCAGGTCCAGCAGCGCATAAACGACATGCGCGAAGAGGAGAAGAACCTCGCGCTGCGCCTGCAGGCGCTGCAAGTGCACCAGGAGCACGTCAAGCGCGGGCTCGAGGGCGCCTCACAGAGTGTACGTGCCTCGCGATCTACTCCCGCGAAGGTCTTGCCGCGGTGAGTTATCCTGCGTACCCCTGCTGTTGTGTGTAGCCTTCCCCAAAACGCCTGTCGCCGCCGCGACCACCGCCCGCGCGGCCAGCGCCGCTGTCGACTCTGCGCACCGCCAGCCCACGCGTCGAGCCGTTCGCGAGCGCCCCGAGCCAGTCCCCATCAATGCCATCGTAGACACCCCCTAGGAATATGGCTACATTTTCTGAAAACCGATCTTACCGACCACATACCGGTATCTCGTCGGTTTTGGCGCCAACTCTGCTTCCTGTTGAATCACCAACAAACGACAACATGGAGCGCGCCGAGCGGCGGCTCGCGTTCTTCCTCGCGGCGCTGCGCTGCCCCGCGTTCCTGGCGCCCACGCGCGAGCGCGTCGCCTCGCCGGCGTTCCGCCGCACGCTGCTGCTGTGGCTCCACGCGGTGTACGTGCGCCCGGCGCTGCGGCTCGCCAGCGAGGCCCAGTGGGCGCAGGACGAGCCGACGGACGAGCAGCTGCTCCGGTGGCTGCGGCTCGTGCTGGGCGCGAGTGCCGACGGCGACTGCGCCGCGCTGCTCGAGGCCGATGGGCTGTCGCAAGACGCGCTCGCCCAGCTCGTGCTGGTGGCTGAGACGGTCCAGGGCCGCGTGGAGATCGAGGTGAGAGTGGGCTGCGAATACGGTTCATGGGGGCATTCCGTCTGATGATCTCACTGACTATGACACTTGGTGGTGGCGCAGGACCAAGGGGACGCCACGATACTTGCGAGCGCCGGCAGCTTTGTCGCAGACCTCGCCGAGCATCATGTGATGGTTGCGTTGGCAGAGACGTTGAGGTTGTTTTTGCTGTGGAGCTCATTATAGGGAACCGATCTTGGACCAGGAATCTTTGGTGGACGACCGATGCGAGATTTTCCCGAGAAGTATCCAGCTGATGGCAAATGAGCTGCGCCATGGCACGACCCACGCAGAGCTCACGAGCTTGTTCGACGACGACATCGCCTCCCTTCAACGGGTGAGAACGCGCTGCCGAGGGGAGTTCTCACTGGGCGAAACCTCCCGATCCTCATTGCTCTTCCTTTGTTCATGCACAGCAACTGGATGCTCTGGATGGCCGAATTCTGACTGCGAAAGACCGCCTTCAGGCTTTGCAGAGCACTCCAGTCAATTCGCTCGACGATGCACAACGAGATTCCAAAGTATATGGAGCCATTTGTGAGCCAGGTCTTGTGTGTGCTCTGACGAATCTCCCGTTCGACAGTCCCTGAGCGAGGAGCTCGGTCGATTCGTGCTGGAGTGCGTTGACCTCATCGACCGGTATAGACATGCGCCGTTTTTCTATCCGTCTTGCTACTCGCAATGGATAAAACTGACCTGACGGGCTGTGCGTAGCGTGACAGCCATGTTCAAGACCGACTTGGCGCCCTGGACGAACCCTCCAAAGCCGAACCTCGTGGGTCTCGGCCACGCCGCCGCGTCCGCGTACGAGAGCATCGACCTCGTGCTGCGGTTCCTTGAAAACACACAGGTGCGATGGGATGCGCGCATGAGAGACGCATGAGTTCGCCGTTGACGACAGTTGTTCTTGTAGTCGTTCGCCTCAGCGGGGCGGGACAAGCGGCAAGTGCAAGCCACGCTGGATGTCGCCAAAGAGTACGTCGGAGCTGTTGATGCGCGTACATTGATGATGGTGCCCAAAACCTCACTCTTGTCACGAATTCTGTGGTTCTCCAGCTGCCAGGGACTCGTCGACCGCATCTCCCCGGGACTCCGAGACCAGCTGCACACACTCGAGACGGCGATCGCGACGGCCAGTTCACACCGCACAAATCCATAGGAGAATCAGCCGCGGCTCGTACGTAATACGTAGGAGGACATTCGCCCATCAAATCCACACACACGCACAAACTCCATCATCATCAATCACCGAGACTGTCGAGCCCCCAACACAAAATGAACCTACACTCTGGAGTAATCTTTTGCCCACGCATGATTGGTTGAATATAGTGAATGACTACATCCCATTGGTTGAAACGACAACCAAAACAGAGAAAGCGCCCTTCACCCACTGAAAAGCTCTCCGCCCACACACGGGCATCCCACAACGCCATCCAGACCGAGCTTCCAGTCGCGACGCCTACGGCGACGGCGCGACGCATCGGGATCTTGTTCCACGCGGCTCGCCGGTGGTACCGACGCCCTAACCTCTGTGTAGCCACCTCTCCGCACTTGTGTACCACCGCCCCACATGCTGCGCGCGCGTCCCACGGCCGAGGACCGCGACGGCGGCGACAGCGACGCGCCGCGGCGCAGAATGGCCGTGCCGGGCATCCAGAACCTCGGCAACACGTGCTTCTTCAACGCGATCCTCCAGGCGCTCGCGGCCACCGACAGCGTGCGCGAGTACCTCGCGCAGGTGCTCGCGCAGTCGCAGCAGCGCCGCCACCAGGTGCCCTTCACCAAGGCGCTCGCCGAGTGCATCATCAGTGCGTTGGTTGTTGGGCGTTTGCCGTAACGTTGGGGTTTCGTTGGCTGACTGCAAACGTTGGGAAACACTGTGTGGAGTTAGACCTCGCGGCCGTGGACGAGCACGAGCCGCACGCGACGGTCGTCCCCAAGGATCTAAACCGCGCGCTGTGCAACAAGCTCGTGTCCTTCCGGGGGCATAAACAACAGGTATGGACGCCGTCGGCTTTGGGCTTGGTGTTGGTGTTGGCCAGGACTATCCGTCGGAGCTGCGTCTAACTCTTTTTCATATCATAATTGAATTATTATTCTCTTTTGATCGCATTAGGATTCGCAAGAGCTGCTGCAGTTCCTCATCAGCATGGTCAACGACGAGCAGAAGGAGTGCGCGCGCAGCGACGGCGGGCTCAAGGACTTTTTCTCGGCGCTCGGCGCCGGCTCGCTCACCGGCAGCGCGAGCAGCAGCACCGCGAGCTCGTCGTTTGGTGGTTCTATCAGCGACCTGTGTTTCGAAGAGTCCATGGAGGAGCGCCGCTGGAACCCGCTCTACGGGCTCCAAGTCGACCTGCTGCAGTGCTCGCAGTGCGGGCTCCACCGGCCCATGACGAACCGCCGCTTTCTCGACGTGTCGCTGTCGTTTGCCGACGACACGACCAGCCGCAAGCCCGTGACGCTCTGGGACTGTCTGACCACGTACACGTCGCCCGAGGTCATTTCCGGCGTCGAGTGCAGTTTCTGCACGGCCACTGAAGAGCTCAAGCTCAAGCGGCGCGAGCGCGACGAGCTGCAGCAGCGCGTGGACGCCGCGACGGACGAGTGTGACGTCGAAACGGAACTCGCGCTCCACCAGCTCAAAGAGGACGTGTATCGGCTGGACGCGCTGGTCACCAAGGTCGACGAGATCTTCCAGTTTGACGTCTCGGACGAGCGCTGCCGAGCGCTCCACAACTGCTACAAGCGCCTCCAGTTTTCGCGTTGCCCGGACGTGCTGTGCTTCCACTTCAACCGCAAAGTGTTCCATGCACGCAGCGGCAGCACTCGCAAACTCGATACGCACGTCGTGTTTCCGATCGAGCTCGACATGAGCCCGTTCTGCCGATTTGAGCAGCCCGCTAATGTTCTGTCGACCGGCACCAAGCCAAACGGCCACGGCGCGCATGCGAATGGCAACGGCCACGGCCTTGGGAAGTCTCATCATGCAGCTAAGAGCCACCACCATCACCAACACCCGCCTCGACCTGTGCCGCTTGCGCCGCGCGGCATCGCCATGAGTGATCGCCGGCACCAGATTTACGAGCTGGTCGCTGTAGTGCTGCACCACGGCAACGATCGGTACGGCCACTTCACGGCGTTCCGTCGAGAACGCCGGTCGTCGCAGTGGTTTTTCATTTCGGACAACAACGTGCGAGAGGCCAGTGAGGACGAAGTGCTCGCGAGCTGCGCGTACATGCTCTTCTACGAGCGCAAGTATCGGTCCGAGTCGTCAGCGGGGGCAGCCAACGGTAAGACCAACGGCCACTCGCTGCTCAATGGGACGAAAGCGATGGGGGCGTTGAATGGTCATCACCTAAACGGATTTCGCGAGAAGGCTGAGCAAGCCGAGGACGATGAAGATGAGGACGATGAAGAGGCGCTGTCTCGCGTGCCGGACGAGTCGACACTCCTTTCTCGGAATCAATAAAGATCGCAGCCGCGTTGGTGTTTCGGTTTATGGCTGTCGGTTCCCTTCTTCATGCGCGTGTGGTTGATATAATCGTGCTCTTTGGGCGGTGTTCACGAACTCCTCGAGAACGCTGCGGTGACAAGTCGACTCGAGTTCTGATGGATGCTTCGTGTGGTCGAGATCGCCTGGCAGAGACCAAAGTGCTCGCAGAGCCCGCTCACATCCGGACGAGGTGTGATAGGCGAGTGCCAGTGCGTCCACTCTTGAGATAAACCCAACGAGCGGCTTGTTTCATGCAAGATGGATTCAAGAGAAATGCCAAAATTCGATTACTTATCCTCGGAGCTGCTGCTCGCAAAAGCTACCCTTTTACATTCTGCCGTGATCGCAAGCGTGGAAACTGGACTGGTATGCGCGAAGCTCGTTGAAATGTGTTATTCCTGCGCGAGTATGTGTGTGGTACGTGGTGTGTGTGTGTGTGTATTTGTGTGTGTGGTGTGTCCAAGGTGCCAGGTCTGCATCTAGTCGAAACCATATTCCTGTCTGCACTTCTTGACGACGCCCATCAGGAAGGCGCTGCGGTTCCGCACCGCGACAAGGTTGGCGGTTCCAAACCGTTTGAGCACGTCGTTCGCGAGCCCCTCAGACAGCTGGCCGAGTACCTCGTAGCACTTTTCGCTCAGGTCGTCCAGCGACGGCAAGATGCGGCTGTTGACGAGACTCACCAAGTGGTTCTGGATCGCCACGGGGAGCGCTGCGATGGCCTTATCAATCGTGGGGTGGCTAGAGAACCGGCCGCCAGCGGGGACCCCACTCGGAGCCGAGTACTGCACAGGGGCGGCGCCGTGCGCTTGGTTCCACGCCTGTGGCGCATCATAACCAACGGGCGCGGCCGCCATTGGCGGGTGCATTTGATGGTCGCGAAAATGAGGTGTACCTGCAGTATGTTCGAGAGAGTGAGGGTGCCCCACAGGTACAGGGGTTCCACGAGGGGCAGGTGCACCGGTGTAGCCAAGCTGTGGTGCTGGTGCGTTCTGAAAGTGCTGCTCTGGCTGGTGCGTCGGGTGCTGCTGCTGATGGAACGTCGTGCTAGGTACATGCGCAGGACGCGGCGCCGAAATGATGTTGCGCGGATCACTGGGAGCGGAGCCTCGCTCTTGCACGCGGTTGATGATGCCGACTAGAAACCCGTTGACGTTGCTGATCTGTCCGAGGTCTGCCTCCATGAATTTCTCCATGACTGTGAGAGCGGTCGATTCCGGAAGGTGGTTGAGTCGGGACAACACATTGTCGTTGATGGCTTCGCGGAGACTTCTAGCGGCAAAAAGACCATCGAGGAGAGCCCTTACACTGGCTGGCAGGCGGTTGTACACCCCGGACTTCTCGATGAGACCTCGAGTGTCTGCAGCGAGTGGAGCTGATTCCGCGGACGCCGCTTCAGCACCACCCTGTCGGCGCCGACGCGGATCGGAAGGCTTTCCGGTCGCAACGGTTGTTGCTGCGACATGGGAAGATGTCTCGGCACTCGTCACTGGAACGCTTGTCGGTGCCGATGCCGCTGGGGCTTGACGTGGTGCTGGGTTTTCTTTGATCTCACGGCCGAATTCGTCCAATTTCGGCTTGTCGGATGCGCCGGGGGTGCTAGGCTTCGGCAACGTTACTGGAACAGCGGAAGGCGCACTTGGGGTCGAAATCGTCCCAGGTTTGTCTTGTCGAAGAGGAATCTTGACGGTCGACATCCCACTAATGGGCATCGGCGGGGCGTATCCGTAGGTGAACAGACCCGAGTCTGCCGTCGCGTCATCGATGAAAACGGACACCGGTTGCAGTGAGCTGATCGACGGGTTTTCGCTGAGGTACTCGCGGCAGAGGCGCAGAATCAACTCGTTCTTGTCACGGACGTCTTTCATCGGCGTGCGCGTGAATCGAGCAACGATCGCGCACTGCGCAAACTCGGGCAGTTGCGCGATACCGGAGAACGCAGCACGACTGACTTGTGCGATACGGAACTCGCCCGTGGACTCAAAGTCGGTCAAGCGATCCCACGCCGAGTTCTTCAGCCCTCGCTGGTCGACCTTATGGGCGGTGCTGCTGCGCGGCCGCTTCGGGCTGCGGGTCGACGTGTTCGAGGCCGTCGGGGAGGCCGCAGAGCCCACTGTGGGCGTGTCGGACAGCTTCCGCTTGCGCACGGGGCTTCCGTCCGCGCCACTGGTGCTGACGTTCTTCTCGCCGCCCGCGTCAAAGTCGTTGGTGGGATTCGCGGGGTCGTACTCGTCCTGCACGTGGTCCATTGCCTCGTGGCGCTCCGCAGAGTCACTCGAGTCCACATCCATGTCGCGCGTCGGGTTCGCCGGGTCGTACTCGTCGTCGTTGTGCTGCGCGTCGCCGTCATTGTCGTCGTTGTTGGCGCCGTCGTCGTTGGCGCCGTCGTCGTCGTGGACGGGGACTTGGTCGTGACCCGCGTCATCGCGGTACCGCACGTCCTCGTCATCCGTCTCCTCCTCGTCCTGGTGGAGCTCGTCGTGCGCCGCCTCTTGCGCGTCACTGCCATCCGCATCAGTCGGGCGCGCCGTTCCCTCTTCCTTGGCATCACCGCTGCCGGCGCTGGGCGTGGCAGCCATTTCGTCGCCAGCGTCCGCCGCGTCGACCACGTGGTTGGTGCCGGCCACATCGACCGCGTCCTCCTCGACAGCAGCGTCCACAGCGGCCGCGTCGTCCACCACGAGATCCGTGGCCGCTTCGCTGGCCTCTCCCACCGACAATTCGTCTTGAGTTGCGTCTACCGGGACGTCTTGTGCGCCGCTGAGGTCGACGACGTCCATCGGCTCGGAGCGCGACTCCGTCGCTCCCGTGTCTTCCACGTACTCGCCGGACGGCGCAGTCACACCATTCGAATCCGCAGCCATCGGAGCGTCAGTTGCGCACACTTGCGGTGCCGCAGTGGCGTCCTGGACGACGATATCGCCTTCGTTTGCGTCGTGCGGACTCGCCATCGTCGTGCAGCTCGCGATGCCTCCGCCACGCCTTTCGCTTTCCGTGCAGCGAGCCGACGCGCGACATTCGCGCCGCATTCGTGCAACATACCACTTGCGCGGCACCTAATCTAGGGACTCCTGTCCCTTGTTTGGATCTTGGTCGTAAGAATGCGTAATTACGAATGCGGATATGTCGGATTATTTACAGGAGGAAACGAGGCCGACAACGCCTCTCCGTCTCATCGCTCTTTTCTGGGCCACCTTCCAAGTTGAATTTGCAACCACCATTATCCTGTCTCGCACGGTACGCACCTCGCTCCATATTTCAACCAAGTCTAACCGTTTTGGCTCCCAATCTCCAGCTGGGGTGGCCACGTTCAAGCTGACGGCACGGTGCTGGCGCCGGCCAATCCGAGGCGTTCGTCTGCAGCCCTCTGCGCCGCCGGCAAGGAAGAGGAGCGCTCCGATCTGCCCCAAGCTTGCGCGTGCGTGTTCGCTCGCCGCTGTCTGTCACTCACTCGCGGATTCCCCCCACAACACGCGTCACTAAAGAAACCGAAGACATGTTCGTCGTGCGCAACGCCCCCCGTCGCGCGTTCCGCGCCGCGCAGCAGCAGCAGGCGCGCTCGATGGCCTCGGCGGGCCGCGCGTCCTTCAACTGGAAGGACCCGCTTCACCTGGACGAGCAGCTCACGGAGGAGGAGCTCCTGATCAAGGTAGGCATCGAGATGACATTTTTCGTGACCCCAGTCTGACCTGACGAATGCGCGACTATGGGATGATAGAAATCGGCCAACGACTACTGCCAGGGCAAGCTCCTGCCGCGCATCGTCGAGGCCAACCGTAACGCCAAGTTCGACAAGAGCATCATGCGCGAGATGGGCGAGCTGGGCTTCTTGGGCCCCACGATCGAGGGCTACGGCTGCGCCGGCGTCGGCTACGTGTCGTACGGCCTGATCGCGAACGCCGTGGAGCAGGTGGACAGCGCTTACCGCTCGGCCATGAGCGTGCAGTCGTCGCTGGTGATGCACCCGATCAACACGTTCGGCTCGGAGGAGCAGAAGGAGAAGTACCTCCCGCGCCTCGCGACCGGTGAGCTCATCGGCTGCTTCGGCCTCACCGAGCCCAACCACGGCTCGGACCCGGCATCGATGGAGACGCGCGCCAAGCTCCAGGGCGGCAAGTACATCCTCAACGGCTCCAAGAACTGGATCACCAACGCGCCGATTGCGGACGTGTTCCTCATCTGGGCCAAGGACGACGAGGGCGATATCCGCGGCTTTATCCTGGAGAAGGTGAGGAAACGATAGCGGAATTCGGACGCTTCCCCTAGTGCCAGGTGCTAATGCGGGATGCTTGGTATGGTGACAGGACTTCCCTGGTCTCTCGACCCAGTACATTGACGGCAAGGCCACACTGATGGCCTCGGCCACGGGCATGATCTTCATGGAGGACGTGGAGGTGCCGAAGGAGAACATGCTGCCGAAGGTCAAGGGCTTGAAGGGTCCGTTCACGTGCCTCAACAGCGCCCGTTACGGCATCTCGTGGGGTGCGCTCGGCGCCGCCTGTAAGTGATTTCTACTCTCCTCATCGGACTGTTGTACTGGGCCGTGTAACTAACAAATGGCCTCTATCAACAGACTCGTGCCTGGACGTGGCTCGCCAGTACACGCTCGACCGTAGCCAGTTCGGCGCGCCGCTCGCCGCGAACCAGCTCATCCAGAAGAAGCTCGCGGACATGGTCACGGAGATCTCGCTCGGTCTCCAGGGTTGCCTCCAGGTCGGCCGTCTGCTGGACGAGGGCAAGGCCCCCGTGGAGCTCATTTCGCTCGTGAAGCGCAACTCGTGCGGCAAGGCGCTCGAGATCGCGCGCAACGCGCGTGACATGCTCGGCGGTAACGGTCTCTCGGACGAGTACCACATCATCCGCCACTCGGTGAACCTTGAGGCCGTCAACACGTACGAGGGCACCCACGACATCCACGCGCTGATCCTCGGTCGCGCCATCACCGATATCCCGTCGTTCGTGCCGCGCATGGCCAAGTAAAATACGGTAGACCCCCGCCGACGCCCTCGAGCCCTCACACTCGAATAGCGGGAGTATCCTGGCGCTCGCGTACCCTCAACAAAATAAACGCTTATGACACCTCATTCTTCCAACACCACGAGTTGAAGTCTCCGTGACAACGGCGCGCGTCACAGATTATCCAGCATCCGCTGGCCATGGATTTTATCCACCTGTCCTGAAAAAGCGCTTTCTAGAGTGGACCACTCCAAACGTCGCGTGTGGATTGGCTATAATTTCAGCCAATGGGATCGTCGCCCCTCAGCTCCCCCCTGACTTCATGGCACGCTCTCTCGCTCGACCGAACGGCAAGCGGTCAAACAACACACCGACGGAGTGATCGCGTCAGGGCACCGCGCGCGGAGTTCCAGCGCTCTCTTTGTCTAATTCCCTCCTGTACTCGGCCCCGTACGCGCCACCCACGTGTGCGCCCTCGTAGCCCCGCTCGTGCCGCATCCAACGGTGTGCTTCCGAGCGCCGTCACCTTCGTCGTCGCCGCGCAATCGCACTTGGAATAAAAGATCCCTCGACGCCACCATGACGCAGAAGCTCACGGACCTGATCAAGAGCGTGCGCCAGTGCAAGACGGCCGCCGAGGAGCGCGCCGTGATCGCCAAGGAGAGCGCGCTCATCCGCACGGCGTTCAAGGACCAGGACAAGCAGCACCGCAGCCGCAACGTGGCCAAGATGCTCTTCATCCACATGCTCGGGTACCCGTCGCACTTTGGCCAGATGGAGTGCGTCAAGCTCATCGCGAGCCCCTACTTTGCTGAGAAGCGCATGGGCTACCTGGTACGTACGGTGCGTGTGCGATCACTCAGTGACGGGGTTTCTAAGGATACTGTCTGCCGCCACGTAGGGCTTGATCTTGCTGCTCACGGACCAGGAAGACGTCTTGACGCTGGTCACCAACTCGGTCAAGAAGTGAGTATGGCTTGCATATGCACATCGGAGGAAGAGGGGGAGACTAAACGCGCCCCCATTTTTGTTGGATACCAGCGACCTGAACAACCCCAACCATTTCATCTGCGGGCTCGCGCTCACGGCTGTGGGCAACGTCGCGAATGTACGAACCGCTCCTCTGTGTCTTGGGCGGATCTGGATACTAAGGGTTGTGTGTGTCTATCGGTTGTGTGGTAGGCGGACATGGCGCGCGATCTCGTGATGGACATCGACAAGCACCTCCGCGGCGACAACGACAACTTGCGTAAGAAGGCGGCGCTCGCGGCTGTGCGCGTCTTCCAGCAGGTGCCCGAGCTTGTCGAGGACTTTGCCGAGTCGATCCACGGACTGCTGCGCACCAAGAACCACGGCGTGTTGCTCACGGGCATCCACTTGATCCGCGAGGTGATCTCGCTTGACGAGACGAACCAGCGATTCTTTGAGGACCTCGTGCCGACGCTCGTTCGAGACCTGCGCAACCTGTTGTCGATGGGCTACTCGTCCGAGTACGATGTTGGCGGCATCGTGGATCCGTTCCTCCAGGTCAGCATCTTGAAGCTGCTGCGTCTGCTGGGCAAGGGCAACGAAGAGGCAAGCGAGGCGATGAACGACGTGCTCGCGCAGGTCGCCACCAACACGGAGACGGCCAAGAACGCCGGTAACGCCATTCTGTATGAGTGCGTGCTCACCATCATGGCGATTGAGAGCGACAACGGGCTGAAGGTGCTTGCGATCAATATCCTGGGTCGCTTCTTGCTCAACCGCGACAACAACATCCGCTACGTCGCGTTGAACACGCTGTCCAAGGTTATCCACAGCGATGCCGCGGCTGTGCAGCGCCACACGAACACGATCGTCGACTGCCTCAAGGACCCTGACACCTCGATCCGCCAACGCGCGTTCGAGCTCGTGCACGCGCTCGCCAACTCGTCGAACATCCAGCCGCTCGCGCGCGAGATGCTTAACTATCTCGTTATCGCGCCGAACGAGCAGAAGGCTCTTTTGTGCTCCAAGATCGCCGGTACGTCCCACAGTCGGAGAGGTTTCTCGATCGTGTATGTCTGTGTGTCAGTGGGTGTGTCTGACCAACTTGCTTGTCGTGAATTCGCCGAATAGATGTGGCACAAAAGTACGCTCGCTCGGAGCGCTGGCACATCGACACTCTGATCACGATGCTGTCGATCGCCGGTGCGACGCTGCCGGACGAGAGAATAAGCAACTCGCTGATCTCGCTCATCCAGCGCACGCCGTCAGAGCACGGATACGTTGTCCACAAGCTTTTCTGGGCGCTGCAGGACGATATCACGCAGCTCGCGCTCGTGCACGTCGGTATCTGGTGCGTCGGTGAGTACGGTGCGTTGCTGCTGGTGGACCCGCCGACCTCGGACGACAGCTCGCTCTCGGACAAGTCCAAGGTCTCGGAGTCGAGCGTTGTGGACCTGTTCCGCAAGATTTTGCGATTCCACGCCGCGACGGATATCACCAAGGCGTATGCTCTGAATGCCGTTCTGAAGCTCACAACGCGCTTTAGCGGCCCGACGGAGATCCAGAAGCTTCGCCAGCTGATCGCCACTTTCAACAACTCGATGATTGTGGAGCTGCATCAGCGTGCGTGTGAGTACACGACCCTCGGTGAGTCGCGGTGGGACTCGCTCCGTCCGGGTATTCTCGCGACGATGCCGACCATTGATTTGAGCAAGGTGCGCGTTCGTCAGTCGCGCGTGGATGATGAAGTGACCGCGTTCCACGGTGACCTGATGGACGACATCTCGGACGCGCCAAAACCTGTCGAAGAGCAGACGGCCGTGGAGGTACCCAAGAAGCCGGCACAAAACCTTCTCGATCTGGACGACATTTTCGGCACTGGTTCCAGCTCGTCAGCCGCCGCGCCGGCGCCACCTGCTGCGAGTGCCGCCCCTGCGTCTGTGGACCTTCTTGCTGACCTGTTCTCCACTGGACCGGCCCCGACCCCAGCGGCTCCGGCTGCACCCCAGGCTGCGCCCTCGACGTCGTCTGCTGCACCGGACCTGCTCGGGCTGTTGGACTTCGGCGCGCCCGCTGCTCCCGCGCCGCCACAGAACCCGCAGGTTCGGGCGTATGAAAAGAATGGCCTGACCGTGGATCTTGAGCTGTCCAAGCCCAACAAGGATGACCCGTCCGTCACGTTCATCATGGCGACCATCCGAAACAACAGTCCCGTGGCGCTGTCCAACTTTGTGTTCTTGGCTGCGTTCCCCAAGTACATCAAGCTCAAAATGGAGCCGCCCAGTGGCGACAGCCTCGCGACTGGTGGTGCCACTATCACGCAACTTGTGAAGATCCAGAACTCGATGCACGGCGAGGTACGCTTCCTCGTAGCACTATGCGCTTCGTAGCCCCTATGGATTCTCTAACACACACTATCGTTATGACCACAGAAACAAGTGCTCATGCGCATGCGATTGGAGTTCCTCGTAAACGGCAACAAGGTCGAAGACATGGTCGCCGTCAATTCGTTCCCTGCGAACTATTAAGCCCACCCACGGCCAACCGGAGCGGTAAACTTGGGTATGGGCGGGCATCGTCTACGCCTGCGTCCGCAGTGCTGTCGTTAGTGGGAATTTGCTGTGTTTGCCTGTATAGCGCCCGAATGGACCATTCGAACTAGAAATCGTCATTGTTACGTCCATTTCTGCTAGACTCCTTAGTCAATTCTTGACCTTGAGCGTCGATCGGCGGAACTGCCAGTACTGCGCGCGCGGCAGGTCGATGTCGTTCTGCAGTTTGTCCACCAACTGTACACATACACCCACGAAAAGCCTCGTCAAAAGCACAGCACAAAAACAACGAAGCGTCTGAAGCAATAACCAACCTCAAGTGCGGACGCGATGGCCGGCTCCGACGCTTCACTGGCGTACACGTCGACAAGCAGCGCCGCGGCGAACACACACTCCGCGTGTTCCGCCAGTACAACGCTGCACTTGGTGATGAGCGTCTGAGCAAAGTCGCGCACGTGGCCGCGCATCATGCCACGTACGTAGTTCCACGGGCTCTCGTTGTGCGGCGCGATTGCGATCTTGGAGAACGCGTAGTCGATCTCGCGCTGGCGGTCTTCCAAGCTCATGGCGGTCGTGTGCTTGATGACGAAGTAGCGTTGGTTCCAGGCCGAGTTGTTGCGGATGTCATGCTGGAGCAGCTCCTCCAAGTACTCGAGCTCGCCGTCCCAGAGCGCGAACGTGCGGATGGCCCACTGGCGGTGGGCCCACGCGTGGTAGTTCTTCGAGTCCTCCGCGACCGCGCGCTCGCAGAACTGCTTCTCCTTGCTGCCGTCCTGGAGTCTGCCGCAGATCTCGCGGCGGTGGTGCCAGATTTGGTAGTTCTTGGGGTGCTCGATCGCCATCTCCTCGACGTAGTCGAGCTCCTCGTAGAGGTTCGAGCCGAGCGCCTCGAGCACCTTGCGGCGGAAGTGCCAGGCCGTGTAGTTGGCCGGGTTTTCGTCGATCACGTCGAGCGTGAGCTGCAGCGTGCGCTCGCTGTACTCGTTGAGCCGCAGCACGCCGCGGAAGCAGTCCATTACATCGGTGACTACATAGGACGAGACAGCGCGTTAGTTCTTACTTCACAGGGGCGTCGGCGAGCGCGCGCTCCGCGTACATCTATCTGAGTACATGATGCGCACGACCGGGTGGGGGCCGTCATCCTGCGGGATCTTGGGCACGTCGGCCCAGTCGGGGTCGTCGCGGTACCGCATTTCCGCTCGTTGGCTCTCTTTGTCCCGGATGGATATCGAGGTGGCTCCAGCTCACCTTGCGAACAGCTACGACATTGGTGCAACCTTCGCACAACATTCCACATTGGACCCGGTGAAATCGCTGCGAACAGGGAACAAGTGCAAGCCGCGAGATCTCCCATGTTTCTCTCTATGTACGTCCAAAAAACTGCATCTACGTCTGTCTTGTATTGCTCGAGCCATGCGTTGGTCACTGCGGTCGCCGGGCGACATTGGCGACGTCTACTGGGCCTTGCGGAGCACCTCCTGCATCTCGTCGGCGGCCTTCTTGGCCTGGTCCTGCGAGCGCATCATGAAGCGGTCCGAGAGCCAGCAGAACGCGAAGTACATCGTGCCAAACGCGAGTTGGTCCGACGCCAGGTCGCCGATCTCGCGGTCCAGACCGGTCTTGCGGCGGTAGTACGAGTGGCCGAACCAGAACGACTGCAGCAGGCTGAACGCGAACGCGGCCTTGAACGCCAGCAGCGGCTTCCACCAGCGCAGCACGAACAGCACGGTCGCCAGCGCAATCAGCAGCGAGAGCACTTCGAAGGCGGCGGTGAAGCCCAGCCCGCTGTCGCTCAGGTGCATGCGCTGGAGCTGCAAGGTCGCCATGAGCAGCACGAGGCCCGCCATCTTGCTCAGGAACGACTTCCAGAGGTCGTTGAAGTACACGGTCTTGGCGTAATGACGCAGCACTTGCTGCTGCAGCTGCACTTCCGTCGAGGATGGCGCGCTCGCCGCGCCAGCGGCGTCGCCGGTCGTCTTGCGCTGCTGGCGACGAGCTCCCATCTTGGCTTGATCAGGATTTTTGCGTGTCAACGTGCTGGACCTGTTGGAGAGACTGATGGGTATACAGATGTATACCAAGAGGGCCTACTGTATAGCCAGCGTTTGGGTTACGAAACAGGGTTACAGTATACATCTCGACAAAAACTGCCAATCAGGTGCTTGCGAATACAAGGCATGTTGAAGCGTAAAAAGGGTTTTTACGCCCGTGGGGTTTTGCCCAACCAACGCGCACGTAAGACGCCTGACGTTGGTTTTGTGTTTCTGGGGCTGTGCCGAGCCCCATTCAATTCCAACGGAACCGAAGGCTCTGGAACAGCAAGCGACCAACTCCCAACAACTCCCACCCAACACCCGACCGAACGAGAATGCTCCGCCGTGTGTTGCTCTCGCGCTCCGTGAACCTTGGCCGCGTGGCCCCGCAGCAGGCGCGCGGCATCTGCACCACAGGCGCGCGCTTCAACGAGGAGAAGCCCGCTGCCGCGGAGGGCCAGCAGGCCGAGCCTGCGGCCGAGGAGGCCGCGGCCGTATCGGAGGTCGACACGCTCAAGAAGGAGGTGGAGGACCTCAAGGCCAAGTCCAACGACCTGAACGACCGCCTGCTGCGCGCGCTCGCCGACGCCGAGAACGTGCGCCGCATCTCACGCGTGGACGTCCAGAACGCGCGTGAGTTTGCGATCTCCAAGTTCGCCAAGAGCCTGCTGGACGTCTCGGACAACCTCAAGCGCGCCCACGAGAGCATCTCGATCGAGGAGCTCCACCCGGACCACACCATGGACGCCATTAAGACGCTCCACGAGGGCGTCGTGATGACGGACGCGCAGCTGCAGAAGGTCTTCCGCGAGTTCAACATCGTGCCGGTCGGCGCCGTCGGCGACAAGTTCGACCCGAACGTCCACGACGCGCTCTTCGAGTACGAGGACGCGACCAAGGACGCCGGGGCGATCGGCCAGATCATGAAGGGCGGATACATGCTCAACACCCGCTGTCTGCGCCCGGCGCAGGTGGGCGTCGTCAAGGCCCCCAAGTCGGCGTAAAGCAATAGATAGAAGACGATTTCCCCTGCTTGCTGCGCCTTCCGCTTTGACTACCGGGTGCTCGTTTGAGGTCGCTCCTCGCGATTCGCGCTTCCATCTTCTCGGCCTTCTAATCGTTTGTGAGCAGACCAATGAGAATCGAAAGGCCCTCGAGAACCTAGTGGCTTGGCGCTGCGGCCCTCACATCCTCGGTCCAACACCGCTGCTGCTGCCATCGTCGATAACATCAGCGATACGCTCCCAGCTCTCTCCCGGGCACGATCCACGATGCTCGTATTCCGAGACTCATCCCGCGTTAGACTCTCGTGATTCTGGAAAACACCGGAGATGTCTGCCGCAAAGAAGGTCATACGATAGGCAGCACACGAGCTCATTGTCCGATTGGACCCTTCTGTGGGCCCCTATCAGTTGCCGTGCTTGACGAAACAATGATCTCTTGCGTTCCTCCACACCGGATCGAGACGTGACTACAGCTGCGCAAATCACGAAGTGAGGTCAGCGCACAATGTGGGTTCGTCAAGTACTCACGTAACGTAGGACACCCGCTGGGTTATTCAGAGAGCATGGCAAGTGCTCTCTGGCGACGAGCCGCCGATCAATCAGCATCAGCAGCGTAGATCCCATCACATAAGTCCTACTTCGAAGTATCATGCGCCCATGAAAGAGACCTAAGGAAGCATGTCAAGTTGCTATGTCGCACGGCGTACCCATCGCGGCCGGTGGTTCACCGGGTGTACACAGGCTACTTGAGGCTACAGTGTAGCTCAAAATGCATCGGCTCACACAGAGCCCCTTGAGATGGTCACAGAGGAGATGCCCAATCTCAGATAACCGAGATCAGCACCCCGGCCCATACTGTACGCTGAGCATCAATGCAACGTCCAGGTCTTGCTTCTCCTAACGTCCGCCAAACCAGGTGACCCAGAGCGCACCCATCGCTAGTCAGCAGAACGGATCCGTCGGTGATCTCTGTTTCAGCGAAGTGGAGAGAACAGATCCGCCGTCCAGAACAGTTCTTTGCTGTGGCGACGTGAATAGAGCGAAGCACGCGTGTTCTGCTCGTCGCATCTGGAGAAACAGAGGCTCGGCACAGTGCTGAACTTTCAAACAACGTTACGGTAGGTGCAGCCGAACGCAGCCGTAGAACCCGTCAACTCGCCGACCACGGTACAGTACGTCACCCTGGACGACACGTGCAAGTGTTGATAGACTGCCATCAAGCGCATTGCCTGGTTAGAGGCCACCCATCCGGAGCGACGTGTCGTGCCGGTCAGAGTCAGTGAGGGCTGAGCCGAATGCGTGGACGAACCCGCGGGAACACTCTCGCTGCTTCTCTGGAAGGGTGGCACCGACCGATGGGTTCGCGCTCCCATCCTTCTCGACTAAAGCCGAGGCCTGCCAGTCTCAGACGACAGTTGGCGTCCACCATAGCGTTGCTTGCCTTCCATCATCTGGGAACTGGTCGCTCCGGAACCGGCTGACGCCTCCCTTTGTGGCGTGTGCGTATGTGCCCAAAGCGATGATTCCGTAGCCACGACGTGCTGCATTTCCTGTGTGGTTCTCTCTCTCTCCGCTTGCTCGTTGTGCAGAAGCCAACGGTCATGTCGCAATCTCGCTTAGTCGATGGCTCCACATTTGAGCAGGGCACCCAAAACGTGGCCTGTGTTTATCGGGTGGATTCACGTTGGACACTGTGGATTCCACAGTGTGGAATACCAAGAAAATAGGGCGGTTTGATTGGATGAAATGAGAGTTGGACTGGACGAGTCTTCACATTACCTCCCTATATTAATAGTTTACGGGTTCCTCCATGTATATAATCACTTTCCCCATGTATTTTACCTATTTCAATATAAATACCTGCCTATGAAGATTGTAAGATATGCATCTGGCTCCTTCCTAGAACCTGAGAACTTCGTCTGTCGTCTGTGCTTTGCCCGTTGCAACCAGACGACAGTCACGAGCAAAAACCCGAACCCCTCCCGTGACCAAAACCCTGCTTCTGTTCCAGTGGGTACTCACGGTACTTCCTCAGGTCCTAATCAAAGGGCGTTGCGGCTTCCAAGGTTGGTTATTTGTCGGCCTCCCAATATCCAATACTGTACACCTCGTCGCCCAGGTCGCCCAACTGGCCTTCCCTCCCTCACACCTGGTGCGCGCTCGACCTCTCGTCCTCACAATCCAACTCGCCTCCAAACCGCTCCTCCATTCTCCGTCGCGCCAGCTTACCGACACCAATTCGGTGCCGCGTGAGGAAATCCCCCACATTCTCCCCTCACAACCAAGTCTCCAAAGAGAAACTCACACACCACCACCATCATGGCGTTCCGCCTCGTCACGGGCGACCTCATCCGCCTCGTGGAGACGCCCCATGAGAAGCAGGCAGACCAGCTCGCGCAGCTGGGCGGCGTCGCGGGCGTCGCCGAGGCGCTGGGCGTCGACATCCGCCAGGGCCTCGACAACAACAACGCGACGGACCTCAAGTCGCGCGAGGACTTTTTCGGCCGCAACTTTGTCGAGCCGCCGCGCGCCAAGGGCCTCTTCGAGCTCATGTGGGAGGCCGCGCAGGACATTACGATCATCGCGCTCGCGGTGGCCGGCGTGATCTCGATCATCCTCACGTCCACGGTCGGCGACCACAAGGACACGGGCTGGATCGAGGGCACGTGCATCATCTTTGCCGTGTGCATCGTCACGGTTGTCGCGGCCGTGAACGACTACCAGAAGGAGAAGCAATTCCGCGCGCTCAACAGCATCAAGGACGACGAGACCATCAAGGTCATCCGCAACGGCGCGCCCGCCGAGGTCAGCAAGTTCAACCTGCTGGTCGGCGACATTGTGCGCGTCGACCTGGGCGACATCATCCCGGCCGACGGCATTGTCTTTGACCAGAAGGAGCTCAAGCTCGACGAGAGCGCCATGACGGGCGAGACAGACCTGCTGGTGAAGAACGCCGAGAACCCGTTCCTGCTCTCGGGCACCAAGGTCATGGAAGGTCTCGGCAAGATGCTCGTGGTCGCGGTCGGCGAGAACTCGCAGGCCGGCATCATCAAGAAGCTCATCAACGGCAAGGGCGCCAAGAAGGCCGACGAGACCAAGCCCGAGGCCGGCGTCGAGGGTGAGGAAGTGTACGTGGAGATGGAGACGCCCAAGCAAGGCGCGGAAGCCGAGAAGGAGGACTACAACGACGAGGAGGAAGAGTCGCAGTCGCCGCTCGAGGGCAAGCTCTACCGCCTCACGATCCTCATTGGTAAGCTCGGTACGCTCATGGCCATCGTCGTGTTTGTCGCCATGAGCATCCGCTTCTCGATCGAGCACTTCGTGCAGGACAAGGAAGAGTGGACCAGCGGCAAGCTCGGCAACTACGTGGACTTCTTCATCGTCGGCATTACGGTGCTTGTCGTCGCGATCCCGGAAGGTTTGCCGCTCGCTGTGACCATTGCGCTCGCGTACTCGGTCAAGAAGATGCTCAAGGACAACAACCTCGTGCGCCACCTGGACGCCTGTGAGACCATGGGCAGTGCGACCACGGTGTGCTCGGACAAGACCGGCACGCTCACGACCAACCGCATGACCGTCATGCAGGTGTGGGTTGGCGACCAGGAGTTCTCGAACGCCGCGGATGCGTCGGCCGCGCTCTCGGAGGCGACGAAGGACGTGCTGTTCAACGGTATTTGTGTGAACTCGACGGCGGAGATCCTTCCGCCGAAGCTTGATGGTGGCCAGCCAGAGCACACGGGCAACAAGACCGAGTGCGCTCTCCTGCAGTACTCGCGCGACTGTGGTGTCGAGTACCCGTCGGTGCGTGAGGTGACGGAGGTCGCCCACATGCTTACGTTCAGCAGCGCGAAGAAGCGCATGTCTGTGGTGATCAAGAAGTCGGAGTCTTCGTGCCGTATCTACACCAAGGGTGCGACCGAGGTCGTGCTCGGTCTCTGTGACCGCGTGATTGGAGTGGACGGTTCGTTTTCGGAGCTCTCGACGGCGCGCCGCAACACCATTGGCGCTCAGGTGATTGAGAAGTACGCTTCGCAGGGCTACCGTACCCTGTGCCTTTCGTACCGTGACTTGGACGTTCCGGCCGAAGAGATCAACAAGTGGGCGGATGAAGATGTGGAGAAGAACTTGACCTGTATCGCGATTGTCGGCATTGAGGACCCCGTCCGCCCGGAGGTGCCTGGCGCCATCGTGGACTGTGCCCGCTCCGGCATTCAGGTCCGCATGGTCACTGGTGATAACATTACCACGGCTCGCTCGATCGCCAGCAAGTGCGGTATCATCAAGCCTGGTGATGGCTCGCTTGTGATGGAAGGCCACGAGTTCCGCTCGCGCGTGCTTGATGCCTCGGGCAACCTCATCCAGTCGGAATTTGACAAGATCTGGCCGATGCTTCGTGTTCTTGCGCGTTCGTCGCCCAAGGATAAGTACACGCTCGTTACGGGTCTGATGCAGACCAACTTGGCGCCCCACGGACCCCAGGTGGTCGCTGTCACCGGTGATGGTACGAACGATGCTCCTGCGCTGAAGAAGGCCAACGTCGGCTTCGCCATGGGCATCTGCGGTACATCGGTTGCCAAGGACGCCTCGGACATCATTCTCATGGACGACAACTTCAGCTCGATCGTGAACGCGATCAAGTGGGGCCGTAACGTGTACGACTCGATCTCCAAGTTCTTGCAGTTCCAGCTCACGGTTAACGTGGTCGCCATTACGCTCGCTGTCGTGGGCGCCATCTTCCTCGAGCAGTCGCCGTTGACCGCCATTCAGATGCTGTGGGTGAACCTGATCATGGACTCGTTTGCGTCCCTGGCGCTTGCGACCGAGGAGCCGACCCAGTCCCTGCTGGAGCGCAAGCCGTACCCGAAGACCACGCCGCTCATCTCGAAGAAGATGACGAAGCACATTCTCGGTCAGTCGGTTCTTCAGCTTGTGATCCTGCTCTTGCTCGTTTGGTACGGTAACAAGTGGTTTGACGTCCCCTCGGGCCGTCTGGATGACATCCGCAAGCGTGGCGACGACGAGAAGAAGCCAACCGTCCACATGACGATTGTCTTCAACACGTTTGTGTGGTTCCAGCTCTTCAACGAGCTCAACTCGCGCAAGATCCACGACGAGATCAACATCTTCTCGGGCATCACGAAGAACTCGACCTACCTGTACGTGTGCGTCTTCCAGGTCGTCATGCAGGTCATCATCGTCCAGTGGACTGGCCGTGTCTTCGGCTGCAAGGGCCTCGACTTCACGCAGTGGATCGTGTGCATCGGCCTCGGCGCGCTCTCGCTGCCGATGGGTCTTCTGCTTCGCATGATCTCGGTCAAGGACGCACCCAACTGGATGGCGATCTGCCGCGAAGGTGACACTGTCGAGGTGCGCCAGGTCGCCGCGGGCCGTGGCCAAGAGCTCTGGGTGCGCGGCTTCACGCGTCTGCGTGCGCAGATCCGTGTGGTCAAGGCCTTCAAGAAGGGCCTCGAGTCGCGTGCCCTCATCAAGGACGGCAGCTCGGCGTAAGCCAGCTGGATCGCCGTTCTGTGTCACTAGAGGACTTGGGCGCGATAGCGTGGGCGGAAGCAGCCTCCGCTTGGCCTCGTAGATATGAGGCAACGAATTACAATACAAATCTCTATGCATTCACCCTTGAGTACCCTCTCGAACGGATTTTACCACTCCTTCCGTCTCTCCTCATCTTGTTCTCCTCCTCTCTCTGTTCTTCGTCCTGCCGATGCTCACACCCTCGATGACAAAGGAAAACAATTGTGATTTGTGATTTGATTGATGGATTGACAGGGAGCCTTCATGGCGGATGTGGTTTTGTTTCTGCTGCGACGCGGACGCGTGCGCTGGATGTTGCGTACTGCACGCAAAACAGCTCGACTTGATGGTGGATGTGTGTGGGTGTGTGGCGTGTGGTGTGAAGCTCCGAGGATTGGAAAGGAGGCGTTTCCCGGTGGACGTCTGCGGCTCGGAGGAGCGGAGATGGCGTATCTCAACTCCAGCGCGGGTGCGCTAGAGAAGCTCAGAGAGCGAGCTTACTGGCCGCCCAGCAGGATCTGGCGCAGCGGCTCGCGGCGGATCACCGAGCGCAGCGACCACGCCTCGAACGAGCCCTCCTTGTCGTCGCCGTCGATGTGCCAGCTCCAGTACGCCCAGCCCGCACCAGCCTGGTTC
>JAADWV010000307.1:0-39889 GCA_023336295.1 Pythium folliculosum
CCCCCCCCCCCCCCCCCCCCCCCCCCCCCCCCCCCCCCCCCCCCCCCCCCCCCCCCCCCCCCCCCCCCCCCCCCAGCACTTTTGCGTTCTGCCCTGTGCCTTAGCGCTTAGCGTCGAGGTTCTGCAGGAACGTCGAACGGATGAGCTCGTCGCCGTTCTTGCCGCCAATGACCATGGGCACGGTCTCCGCGAGCTGCGTCTCGAGGCGGATCTTCTTGCTCTGGTAGTCAAAGTTGCGCTTCTCCACGAGGAACGGCGCGGCGTTGCCCTCGGCCTCGGCGTTCGCCTGGATCGTCGCGGCCTCGCGCTCGGCGGCCTTGATCGCAGCGTTGCGCTTGATCTCGGCCACGTTCACGTACTGCTCAAAGTCCTTCTGGATCGCCGTGAGCTCGACCATCGGCATCGCCTTGCGCTGCACAGTCTCCGCGGTCGCGGCCGCCACGGCGTCTTCCTTGAGACCTTCGACTTCCTTGATCTTGTTCTCGTTCATCGAGATCACTTCGGCGATCTTGACCTGCGCCTTGGCCTCGGCCACCGTGCGCATCTCGTCGCGGTGGATCGCCGCGCGGGTCTTCTCGGCGATCAGGTCCTGGATCGCGCGCTCGTTGTTCTTCTGGAGCGCCGTCAGCTTCTGGGTCTCTTCGTTGAGCAGAATGCGCAGGCGGTTCTCGTGGTTCTTCTCCTGCTCCTCCATGCGCGTCTTGAACGCCGTGGTCTCTTCGAGCGTGCGCGACAGCGCCGGCGGCAGCGCCACGTCCGTGACCTTGACGTTGTGGATAAACACGCCATAAATCTTGAGCTTGACGTTCAGGTCCTTCTTCATACCGAGCGCAAACTCCTCGCGGAGGTCGTGGACCTGGTCGTGGCGTACCGAGTGGACAAGGCCACGAATCGCCTCCTCGGTCAGCGAGTACAGCAGCTCGTCAAAGCGGTGCGCGCCAAGCGAGTAGACAAAGTTGACCGCGTCCTCCTCGGTCGGGCCGATCTGGAAGCTAATCGAGATGTCAATGTCGACCATGACGTTGTCCGACGTGGGGCAGTACTTGACCAGGTTCGAGTACGACACGGCCTGCTTCGTGACCACGTGCGAGATGCGGTACCACGCGGGCCACATGACCTTGAGCCCCGGGTCCATCATGCCCACGTGCGCGTTCCACTTCTGCTTGAGCACCCAGAGCCCCGAGGGGACCTGCATGAACGGCGTGATGATCTTGGGGTACGTGGGGATGAGCACGAGCGGGATCTTGCCGCCCTCGATCGTCTTGTTGAACACATTCATGGCGTCCATGGGCTTGCCGATGTCCAGCTGCACGAGCCGGTTGTAGCGGCCCTGTGTGCGCGGCGCCATGCTATGCGTGCGGGCGACGGTCGTCATGGCGGAGGAAGGAGGTGACTGGGGGAGGTGTGGCCTCGAGGTGGAGATTGTCGGAATGAGGAGAGTTGGGGATTGGGAACGAGGAAAGTTGGGAGGAACGGAGGAAACGAGGGATTCGAACGTTGGTGGCACCAACTTGGTGCCCCTCGGCGGGTGTGTAGAGACGCGCCGACTCGAAGGGCCAAGAGGAGATTTGAGCTGGTAAATTACCCATTGGGTTCATCGGAGAGGTGGGAGGACGGTAAGTTACGAAGTGGGTGGCAATCTTCCGTGGATGGTGTCCAACGACACGACCAACACTCCGGTCGGAGAGATGCACCCACTTTGATGGCCATATTCCCCAGGATTCAAGAAGCCGGTGCAACTTGGTGTAGGGTGGATCCAATGGTGGACCCATGAAGTACGAGTGTCCCAGCCACGTGTCCAACGCCAACGCAGGGTCCAGCCTTGCACCTGCATGGGAAGCTTCGGTAGCGCTCGGCCCCACAACTGCTGTGACACGAGGCTTAGATAAACAGACTTCGCTTGTATTTCTCGTGGCAGTTCATAGTTCGGGGGGCCGTGGCCGTTCGTACACTCTAGAGAGGTTCCCGTACGGAACCATGCGTGCTGCAATATCAATGGCTGATGCGTTTTGATCTCTGAGAAGGGGTGCCTAGATTAGAATCATTCACGCCCCGTCCAGAACCTCTTCCCGGTACGCATGGCTTTGCTGAGCAACGATGGCTACATCACAAAAGTAGGTCGCTCAACCCGCCAAGGGTTCCGGTGAGCACTTGAGACTCAAGTGCTCACCGGAACCCTTGGCGGGTTGAGCGACCTACTTTTGTGATGTACTCAAGTTGAGTGCACATGGGTTCGCGGCACCCACGTGGCAGAAGGCTCGGTCTCCGACGCGTGTAGGACTGAAGGACGGCGATTCGCCGTCCTTCAGTGCCGTCGGCGATCTGGACAGTGTCCAGATCACCTTGTCTAACGCCCATGGCAAAACTACTGGGAAGATCCAACGATACGCACATGTCACAGACCTACATCCGTACTGGTCGCACAGCAATATTGGGTCGACCCCCAAACAACAGGGTTTTGTATCGTACTGGGCCAATTCGCGCCAAAGTGGAGATCTGCTCATGACCTACACTCTTCCAGCGTGTGTCCACTAGATTCCCTCGTAATTTACCACAAAACGAAAATTACCCGCTCCCCACTCTTCAACTTCTTTCCCTTTGCCCTTCCAAGCGCCGGGTCGCTCGCACCCAAAGCCTCCCTCGTGCGCATGGACACGACGCCCGCCGGGTGTGTCCCTCCCAACTTCCAACTTTCCCCAACTCTCTCACAACTCCAACTCCTCAAATCGCATTCCTCAATTTCCCCTCCATCACCACCAAGCCCTCCGCCATCATGGGATCGCAGCAGAGCCTCCAGAACCCGGACGAGCTCCCAGGCGGCGTCAAGCACCAGACGCGCCTCCAGTACCGCAACACGTGGCGCGTGGACTCGGCCAACCGCCTCTTCGGCGCCTGCTACAACGGCAACACGGTCGTGATCATCAACCCGGGCCGCAGCCCGGTCAAGCCCTACATCCGCGTGCCCGAGGGCACGTACGCGCTCGTGCAGAACCAGGGCCGCGACATCGACTGGCGCGGCGCCGGAGGCAAGCGCTCGGCCGTGTGGCCCGCGGGCTTCCACTGGGCCTCGCCGTTCACCAAGGTGGCGCACTTGGTCACCAAGCAGTACATTGTGTTTGACACGCCCGTCAAGGGCTGCAAGACCGCGGACGACGTCACGGTCTCGATCGACATGTGCCTCGTGCTGCGCATCATGGGCGACGAGAAGAAGGGCGAGGACCCGGAGCTCGTGCGCCGCTTCGTGTACGAGCTCGGGCCCAACGGGCTCGAGGTGCAGCTGCGCGCGGCGCAGGACGAGGCCGTGCGCGCGCTCGCGCGTAGTGTGCTCCACACGGAAGTGTACCAGCTGCGCGACGGCACGATGAAGGAGCGCTTCAACACGGGCGCGCTCAACTTCCGCACGAACCCGGTGGACATGTCGCTCACGGACGAGCTCACGACGCCCAAGTCGCTCGGCGACAGCCACGAGGACGGTGGTGTGGGCACGCCGCTGCTCGCGCCCGAGGCCAAGGTGCTCTACTGCGTGACCGAGGACATCAAGCGCAATTTGAACGCGCAGTTCAACACGTACGGCGTCGAGATCACGAGCGTCGCGATCACAGACGTCAAGCTCCCGGACACGTTCCAGGAGCAGATGCAGAGCCGCACGACGCACCTCAGCGCGATCAAAGAGCAGAACATGAAGCAGATGAGCGACATGCAGCTGCTCACGTACAAGGAGGAGATCGACATGACCAAGCTCAAGCGCCGCATGATGCTCATGGAAGAAGAGCAGACCGGCAAGGCCAAGTGCGCCGAGATCCAGAAGGAGGTGGACCTCATTAACGCCGACGTCAAGCTCGTGCAGGAGCAGATCGCGCAGGAGACGCGCGTGCGCGTCAACAACCTCAACGTCGACGCCAACCTCAAGATCGCGCAGATCCGCGCCGACACGGAGCGCATCGCCAAGGAGATCAGCGCGCACTGCGACGCCGACGTGGAGATGATCCGCGCCGAGACCGACGCGCTCAAGCTGCAGCTCAACGCGCTCGTCGAGGAGCTCCGCGTGGGCGGCGAGGCCAAGGCCTCCGAGATCGTCGCGCGCGCCGAGGGCTTTGCCGCCAAGAAGCTCGAGAAGTTCCGCGCGCACGAGATCTCGATGAAGCGCCTCGACATGCTCGCGTCGCTCGCCAAGAACAAGCAGACTGTGGTCTCGGGCGACACGTCGGGCAGCCTGCTCGCCGACATGCTGGTCTCGAACCGCCAGCAGAGCGTGCTCATCAACGTCGACGGCAAGGCGACCGGCGGCGCCTCGGGCTTCAACCTGATCAAGTCATAAGCATGCGCCGCATCACCAGCTCCAAACCAACCATTTTGCCGTCTCGACACGCGCGAGTTTCGGCCGAGCGCATCTTGATTTCGATCTCCCTACTCTTCTCCCGGATGGCGCATCTTCTCCACTCCACAACGACCAGAAACACACCGCCGCTCGATTGGAAAGCGGTGCTGTCGAACGTTAGCCCACGCGTGTTGGGGAACTTGGTTGTACGTCCCTCATGAGGGAGCGCCGACCGTTCCCTCCTTGGTCGTAGCTGAGACACAACGCATCGCATCGCAGTAGCCACTCCTTGCGCTCGCTTCGTCCGCACGTAGTGCAGACAGTAGCAGCCACTTTTTTCTCTTGTGGACTCGAAAAAGTATCAAACCAAAACCATGGATCATTCTTCAACACGCACGGATGCTCTTGTCTCGTGTACTAGTAAGTGCGCATGCCTTATGCTTCATCAACTAGGGGTTCTACGTACAGGAAGACCAAAGGCGGGGAACTCCAGATCGGAGTCTCACTTGGCGGCCTTGGCGACGGACGGCTTCTGGAGGTGCTTGAAGCGCAGGTACGCGTGGTCGTCGCCCGTGCGGTCGCGCACGCAGCGGTCCAGGCGCGGGATGTGGATGTTGAGCACGTCGTCCAGATAGCTCTTGTCGCTCAGCTGGAACGTTTCGAACTGGTCGATGGGCGCGGCCCCGAGCGCGAGCTCGAGCCCGGGGCGCACCACGAGCCACTGTGCAGCGATCTCGTTATGCGTGCGGTCCGACTTGACGAGGAACTTGGCGTACACGCGCTCGAATGTGGCCGGGAGCCACTCGAGGATCTGCTCGCGCTTTTGCTCGAGCCGCAGCACGGCCGTCTTCCAGATCGCGAAGTTGCCCGCGGCCGCCGAGACCACGATCTTGAGGAACGTCGTGAGCCGGAACGGCGAGTGGGTCTTGGCGACCTGCTTGGCCCAGTTCTGCTTCCACGCGGTCTTGTCCTGCGGGGAGCTGCCGCGTAGGGCGGGCGTGGCTCCACCGCCGCGGGGCGAGGCCGCCGCTGTGCCTGAGGGAGTGGACACAGCACCCTTAGTCGCAGCACCAGCTGCCGGAGTCGACGTCGATGGCGACGAGGATGCCGCCACGGTGGACGCTCCAGCCGATGATGTCGCAGAAGATCCAGACGTAGCCGAGGAGGACGGAGCGGCAGCAGCACGAGCGGACGACGATGGGGAGCTGGCAAGCGTCTCCACATCCACGATCTGCACCGGCGCGCGCCCAACCGTGCGGATGAGGTAGAACGCCGCGACACCCACGCCGGCGACGACACCGGCGATCTGAACGCGCTTCCAGAAAAGCTCCATGTCAAAGTACTCCTTCTTACACGCCTCCACAAGCGTCACGTGCATCTTGAGGCGAGAGGCTGTTGACTTGAGCAGATTGAGCACGTTGTCCGTCGCGCGGTCCGGCGCGCGCTCGACCTCGCGGATCACCTCGCCGCGCGTGCCGTCAAACTCGTGCTCCAGCATGCGCTGCACGCCGTGGGTTGACTCGGTTTCGGCCGGCGGCGTATGTTGCTGATCGCTGCTGTTTTCTACCGCCACCGACGTCTTGGATGCTTTCTTCTTGTTGCTGCTGCTGCCGTTGGTCGTGCGCGGCGGGTGCGCGGCCTCGCGGTCGTCGTGCGGTACGTACATGGTGTAGATGAAGGGCAGGTCCTTGCGCGGGATGACCTTGCTCAGGTTCCAGCACAGCGCGCCGTACGCGCGCGCAAAGTCGTGGACCGTGCGGAAGTCGTCGACCTTGTTGAGGATGAGCAGCACCTTGCTGTTCATGTCGCGCAGCGAGTTTGTGAGCACGTCGAGCGTCTCGAACGTCGTGCCGGGCTTGTCCGGGTCGAACATGACCAGGATCACGTCCGCGCGGTCCGCAAACCACTGCACCACGCGCTTAAAGTCGTAGCCGCGGTCCGTGTCGGTGCGGTCCGTGGACGCGCCCGGCGGGTCGATCATGCCTGGCGAGTCGACGATCATGAGCCCGCCGTGGTCCAAGAGCGGCGACTTCTCAATCACCTTAAGCTCCACCTGCGAGACGAACTCGCGTCCAAAGAGCCGCTGCACGTCGCCAAAGCCGTACTTGGCGTGGCGCACGAGCGCCGAGCCATCGAGCCGCTCCTCGCGGTTGCCGCCCACGAGCACCGTGAACGTGCAGTCCGTGGGCGCCCGCCCGGTCTTCTGCACCTCCTGCTGGAGCATGTAGTTGATGAACGTGCTCTTGCCCGACGAGTGGTTGCCCAGCACGAGCACCATCGGGATGTTGACCGTGTCGAACGACGGGAACTTGGCCTGCTGGCGGATCCTACCAACCAAAAACACCAAAAACGAAGATTAGGACCTCTTCGCGACGCGACCAGCAGCTCCATGGACGTACTTTTCCAGGCGCTTGTAGATGTCGGTGACCTCGGCCTGGATCATGCGGTTGACCTCGCCGGAGACCACGACGTCCGAGGACGCCGCGTCCGCGTGGGGGGACGACGCCGCCGCCGACATTCTTGTGCTCTCGAGTGCGGTGAGACCGTCGTGTGTCTTTGTCGTTCCCTCTCTTTGAAGAGCGAAAGGCTACTCGCTCGTATACAGAGATGTACTGCTACTGTACGAGAGTGTCACAATCACGAACAAAATCTCAAATAGTGTCCTCCTTTGCTTACGCCACCGACCAGCGGATGGTGACACGAGCCATGGCCCTGAGACTTGTTGGTGCCCAGTCAAACCGACGCGGAGGCTAAAAGGTGTCTTGGTCGCCATCTCCATCTCCTGAGCTCTAGCGCCCGCTGCCCCGCGTGCGCTCTCTCTCCACACACACAGCCTCCCTCGTATATAGAAGCTCAGTATGGTGAAGCGCAAGGCGTTGTCGTCCAAAGTGGGCGCCAAGAACCAGGCGCACGCCGCGCAGAAGAAGAAGAAGCTGCTGGCGGACAACGCGTTCGACTGGTCCGCCGGCCACAGCAAGGGCGGCTCGAGCGCCGGCGACGTCGCCTCGGACAGCGAGAGCGACGGTGACGACGACCAGAGCGGCGACGACGCCGCGAACGGCAGCGACGGCAGCGACGACGAGGAGGAGGAGGACGCGAAGGAGACTGCGCAGGAGAAGCGCATGCGACTCGCGAAGGAGTATCTGGGCAAGATCACGGAGCAGGCGCTGGACGACGAGGACGACGCCACGCCCGTGGACGAGCGCATCGGCGCGCGGCTCCACCAGGACGCGCTCGAGGCCATGGGCAAGCTCTTCAAGCAGGTCGCGAGCGAGTTTGAGGAGTTTGAGTTCGACGACGCGTCGGCGCGCTTCCTCAAGGGCCACCGGCTGCCCGTGACCAGCGTGTGCCTCTCGGAGGACGGCGCGACGGCCTTCTCGAGCAGCAAGGACGGCGCGATCTTCAAGTGGGACCTGCGCGCGCAGACCAAGACCAAGCTCAAGCTGCCGGCCGACGACGTGTCCAAGGCCACCAAGGACCACGAGAAGTGCGTGCTCGCGCTCGCGCTCAGCTCGGACGGCAAGTACCTCGCGAGCGGCGGCTACGACAAGCTGCTGCGCGTGTGGGACGCCGAGAAGGGCGCGGTGGTCGAGACCTTCCAGGGCCACCGCGACACGATCTCGGCGCTCGCGTTCCGCCAGCGCTCGCACGCGCTGTTCTCGGGCTCGTTCGACCGCTCGATCAAGCACTGGAACCTCACGGAGATGGGGTACGTCGAGACACTGTTCGGCCACCAGGGCGAGGTCCACGCGCTCGACGCGCTGTACAAGGAGCGCGTCGTGAGCAGCGGCCGCGACCGCAGCGTGCGCTTCTGGAAGATTACCGAGGAGACGCAGCTCGTGTTCTACGGCAACTCGGGCTCGATGGACTGCGTCAAGATGGTCAACGACGAGTACTACGTGACCGGCGGCGACGACGGCTCGCTCTCGCTCTGGTTCAACGGCCGCAAGAAGCCCGTGTACGTCGTGCGCGACGCGCACGGCGCCGGCAACTGGATCAGCAGCGTCGCCGTGATGCCGCGCACGGACCTCGTCGCGTCCGGCTCGTGCGACGGTGTGATCCGCCTCTGGCGCGCCGACCTCTCAGCGCGCACGCTCACGCAGGTCGCCGAGATCCCGCAGGCCGGCTACGTCAACAGCATGAGCTTCGACTACAAGGGCCGCTTCCTGCTGGCCGGCGTGGGCCAGGAGCACCGCCTCGGGCGGTGGCAACGACTCAAGGAGGCCAAGAACGGGCTCGCGCTCATCGCGCTGCCGACCGTGGGCGACGAGGAGGAGGAAGAGAACAGCAGCAGCGAAGACGAGGAGGTCGACGTGGAGCAGCCCGTGGAGGAGGACGACAAGGATGACGAGGAGGAGGAAGAGGATGAATAGATAGATTGATTTTTGCTTTTTCCCAGATACCAATACTACGTAGTACCCTTTCGTTCATCATCTTCGATGTCATTGATACAAAGCTTCCTATCGCGGATCTACCACTAGTATAAGCGAACCTGCTCCGGCTGCTGCTTAGCCGAGGCGGAAGGACGAAGCGCCGCCCGGCGGCGCGTGGATGCGCGTGATGCGGCGGTCCGTGAGCACATTGCCGGCGTTCTGGTTCGAGCCGGTCGCGTAGGCGTTCGAAGATCTCTGGCTGGAGCCCGCGGGCACCAGCGACTGCTGCTGCTGCTGCTGACCGTACTGCTGCTGCTGCTGTTGACCATACTGGTGCTGCCCATACTGCTGCTGCTGGTACTGGTGCTGCTGGGCGGGCGGCGCAGACTGCTGCTTGCTGTACGGGTTGCTCTGCTCGGGCGACTCGTCCTTGCGGAGCGCGCGGCCGCTGTTGCGGCGCTCGTAGCCGGCGAACTGGGAATCGTTGCCGCCGCCACCGCCGAAGATGAGCGAGCCGACGCTCGAGCCACCGCCGGGCGGCGCGTGGAGCCGCGTGCTGGGCTTCTCACGGATGAAGTTGTCGACGTTCTGCGAAACCTGGTGACTGCTGCGCGACATGGCTCTTGATGGGCTTGATGCGAGGTGGAGCTGGCTGTGGTAGGCAAGGCGAATTGCGTTGTGAGTTTAAGACTTCCATGCGGCGGCGGCGCGAGCGGAGATCCAGGTCAGTCGCCCTGGCCACTATGGTGAAGGGGGTGCGGGTTGCTTTCCCTCTTACTCCCTGCTATGAATAGGGTTCCTGTGAAGCCCCAGATCCGATCCAAAACGGGGCCATGACTCTGAGTCTCGCCGCTGTACCGTATCGAAAGAGAAAAATTTTGAGCGCCAGGAATACTACGTAGTACCATCCCAGATGATGGAGAACTTGGATCGGATCGCCGGTGGGCTTGCCTGATATCGATACATGTGGTGGATGGCATGCAATGCGAGACAAGATGCTGAGATGGGGGGAAAGCGTAAATGTTGCGTTTTTGTTGCTCAAGTCCAGATATGTAAAGAGAGATGGAGACGCATACAGGAACGACCTACATGGAAACCGTGCATGGCGCCTGGATCTCTCGCGGCACCCATGATCGTATGTCGCGAGCGTCGTTTTTTGTCGTTGTTTGCTTTTGATTCCTCCGCTCGCTCCACCTCTCGTCCCTGATGAGATGCATGGTGCTGTGCGTGACTTATTCCACCTCGGTCGAGTCGGCGTTGATGTTCATGTCGAGTTCCTGGCCCGTGATCCGCTTGTACATGTCGAGCACGTCCTCCGAGGTCGTCTCAAAGTGGCTCGTCGGGTCGTACGACTGGCTGATGAAGCAGTTGTCGGCGAGACCGTCGGTCGTGGGCTCGAACATGTCCGAGACCGAGTCAAAGCGGTCCAAGTACGGGCCAAGGAGGTTGACACCGGGCTCGATTTCGGCGAGCGGGTTCGCGGTCTCCACGACCGTACTCACAATGGCGATGTACATGCCCTTGGCCGCGACCATGTGCGCGTGCGAGACGACGCACACGTAAATGTCGTTGCTGCGGTTGGCCTGCGCGGCCGGGATGATGATCTGCAGCGACTCCGAGTCGCTCGTGTTCGGCACCGGGTGGTTGAGCACAAAGATCGAGCGCACGGCCTTGCCGGTCTTGCGGAGCTTGCTCGCCGGGAAGTACGACGGGTCGCCGATGATCAGCTTGCCCTTGGCGACCTCGTTACCAGCACGGATGCCCCAGGCGCGGCCGTTCGCGTCAAAGAGGAGCTCATCGACGCCGCGGTTGAGCATGAACGTGCCGCCGTGGATCGCACAGAGGCGCGAGAAGCCCTCTGGCAGGCCGCCGAGGCCGTAGATCGGGTAGATGTACGGCGACTTGCCGTAGCGCTCGAGCGAGTACGCGTACAGCTTGATGGCGCGCACCGTGTCGATGGCGGGCTTGGAGATGTACGAGTCGTCGCGCATGAGCGCCATGGCGTGGCCCACAAAGCTCTGCGTGTTGGCGTCGACGCCGTACTTCTCGTAGACCTCGCTCATGGGCACCTTGAAGAGGTCGAGGCCCTCAAAGGTCTTCGGGTCGTCCTCCTCGTAGTTGTAGATAAACTTGAGCAGGTTGCGGAACTTGCGCTTCTCGAACATGCCCATGAGCGACGACTTGAGCGCCTCCTCGCCCGTGGCCGGCACCTTGTACGTCTTGCCGCCCTTGAACACGTAGCTGCCGTCCACGTTCTTGAACTCGAGGTAGCGCGTGACCTTGGTGTGGAGCAGCATCTTGACGAGCTTGCCGCAGGCCATGATGAACTTGGGGATGAGGTCGATGTTGTAGTCGCGGTTCGAGCCCAGGTCGCCGCGCGGCTCCACGCCGGGCTTGAACTTGCCGTAGAGGTTGGTCAGGTTCAGCGACGCGCACTCGCCGCCGTAGTACTGGTTGCGGTCCACGTGGAGCACCTTCTTGCCGTTCACGGCCAGCAGGCCGCTCAAGATGCACTCCTTGAGGCCCGTGCCCATCACGATGGCGTCGTACTCGCCGTCCGCGAGCGCCTCGGTGCCCGCGGGCAGCCACGCAAAGTCCAGCTTCTTCTCCTCGGCCATGTTCGTCCGACTGCTTTCTTCACTGCAGAGGGGAGCGGAGAAAATGGCTCCCCCAACAAACACACAGAGGAGCCTGGGCAGAGGGGAGCGGACCTTCTCGAAATCTTCCTTCGTTTCAGGGGCGGGAATAACGAGCGGAACGCTTCAATAAGGGTGGTTCCTAACATGCTATACGACAAGTACGAATACAACTCCATCAGACAAAAAGGGTGACCTAAATGGCAATTTTGTAGTGGTTGAATAGCACATCTATGTGGGCTCGCCATCTGACGGGTCAGCGATGGACGGGTTCGGGTCTCTGCGACCCAGCCCGGGAGCCCTATTGGCTGCCCCCATTCCTTGCTCCCCGTTGTCCCGCCCGGAATGTACTGTGGTGACGATGTGGAGGCCGTCGTGGGCGACGTGGGCACGAGCCTGAGCAAGTTCGGGCTCGCGGGCGAGGACACGCCCAAGCTCGTGGTGCCCTCCGTGGTCGCGCACAAGACCCAGCCGCCGCCGGCGGACGGCACGGCAGAAGGGACCGCCGAAAACGCGTCTTCCGCGCCGCCACGCTCGCCGTATCTCGTGGGCGACCTCTTCGCGGTGCGCCATGCCGAGCTGCTGCGGCCCATGGAGGCCTGCGCCGTGACGAACTGGGACGCGCTCGAGCAGATATGGAAGTACGCGTTCGACCAGCTGTACGTGGACCCGAAGGAGCACCCGGTGATCACCTCGGCGCCGGCGTGCTTTGCGAACGACGCGCTCACGAGCGCCGCCGCGCGCGACGCCGAAAAGTACATGGAGATGATGTTTGAAAAGTTCGACGTGCCGTGCTTCTACATCGCCAAGGACGCCGTGCTCGACGCGTTCGCGTTCGGCAAGTCGTCAGCGCTGATCGCCGAGATCGGCGCCGGCGCGACCCGCGTCGTGCCCGTGTTCGACGGGTACCCGCTGCAGCGCCCCTCCCAGTACTCCAGTGTTGGCGGCGAGCGGCTCTCCGAGTACCTCGCGCATCTCGTCGCGCAGCGCGAGAACGCCCCGCAGGTGCGCCCGCGCTGCTGCTTCTCGCGTCGCGTCAATGCGAGTGGCAAGCTCGAGACGACGCTGCTTCCCGAGGAAAAGTTCTCGCCGCCCGTGATGCCCGCGACGTACTACCAGTACATGCGCTCCGAAGTGTTTCGCGACATGCGCGAATGCGTCGCGACGACCTCGACCAAGGCGCTCACGGAAGACAAGCTCCAGAACCACGTCGCCGAGGAGCAGCGGTACGAACTGCCCGATGGACAGGTGCTCATGCTGGGCCGTGAGCGCTTCCAGGTCGCCGAGTACTTGCTGCACCCGCGGCCATTCGACGATGCCGTCGTCAAGACCGCGGAAACCTCCACGACAGCGCCGTCGCCGACGTCGCCCGGCGGCCGCGCGCTCACCAAGGGCCTCCACCGCATGCTCTACGACGCCGTGCAGCTGTGCGACGCCGACCTGCGGCGCGACATGCTGAGTAACATCATCCTCTGCGGCGGCGGCAGCGTCATGACGGGCCTCACGGAGCGGCTTCACGCCGAGCTCACGGCCATGGTCCCCAGCTCGTTCAAGGTGCGCTTCACGAGCGTCATGAAGGTCGAGCGCCAGTTCAGCTGCTTCATCGGCGGTTCGATCCTGGCGTCGCTCGGCTCGTTCCAGCAGCTCTGGGTCTCGCGCCGCGAGTTCGACGAAGTGGGCGCCCACCGGCTCTGCGCCGAGCGGTTCATGTAGTAGATCTAATACCCACCAGCCTTTTTCTCTCCCCACTAATATCCCCAACACATTCTCTCCTTTGTGGCGATCTTCCATTTTGGTTCCCGGTTGCTTTTGGCGCGCTTTCCGTTGAAGGGGGATGTTCTCGCGTCCCTTTGAGTGGTCCTCTGATCCGGAGGTTAGCGTAGGTTAGTGGATGTTAGAGTGTATATAAGAGTAAACACGTGGTTTGTTAAGGGATGTTAAGTGGAGGTAGAGCCATACACATCCCAGCGTTCGAGTGTTTTTTGGCGCGCGGCTGGAAGGAAAGCCCGGTCGAGGGAGAGAGAGATACTCGCCTAGCCGCGTGACTCCCGTCGGCGTGATTCCCGTCGGCCTCGATTGCGAGCGCTGCGTCCAGAAAGCGTCCGTGCGTCCCACCGAGTCACACGCGCCAGCTCACGCGCTTCCCGCGCGTGTTGGTTTCGTATCGAACGATGGTGTTGCCGTCCCGCAATGCTCCCGCGGCGAGCGTGCCGCAGACGCCCGACCGCCACGCGTTCTACCAGGCCGGCAAGGGCAACATCCTGAGCCACTTTGCGGGGCTCGCGACGCCCGACGTCTCCAGCGGCGCCGACCGCCGCCAGGCCCACGCCGCGGCGTTCGCGTTCGAGGACAAGACGTCGTCGTTCGTGGGCAGCTCGGCGTCCACGGCGACGGCGATGGCTCCGTCGCCGGTAGACAATGACAACAACAACAACAGCAGCAGCCACACGAACGTCATTGCCGCGGATGACGACCTCACCATGGACGACGCCGCGGCGGCGCAGAGCGGCAAGCAGCAGCCGCGGGAAGTCGCCCTGTCGCTCTGGAAGCTCGAGCGCCAACAGGAGAGCGACGGGCTCAAGAAAAAGAATGGAATTCCGCGCAGCAACAGCTCAGTGGGCCCGCGCTCGAGCCGGTCCAAGCCCATCAGTTCCAGAGAGCTGCGCGGCTCGGGCGTGATGGCCCGCGACGACCACCAGCACGACAGTAACAGCAACAACAACAACAACAACAACGAGACCAACAACCAGAGCGACTCCGGCTCGATGTTCTCGCTGCACATCTCGCCGCCGCGCCGCCAGCGCTCGACGTCGTCGCGCCGGTCCACGCTCGAGGTCGACCCAAGCACGGTCTCGGAGGTAGGTCCCTCTGTTTCTTTCAACTCTTTTGCTTCTTAGCTTTGGATCTGATTTGTGCTTCATGCGGTAGAGTCAGAATCGTCTCAATGGGTCGAGAGATGCGCCGCGCGATCGGCGCGTGCTCAACGGTGTGGTGCTGGACGCCTCGTTCTCGAGCGACAGCTACTCGTTGCTGTCGTCCGTGGAATTTCTGACGCGCGACATTGAAGAGGAAGAGCGCGCGAGCAAGTCCAAGTCGGATAAGGAGCGCGCGTTCCTGTACAAAAAGGTAGGGATCTTATTTCGCCTGGGATGCTTTTTTTTTCTTGCGCTGACAAATTGATCGTTTTTCTCTTGTCGCTAGCGTTATATGGATGCGCTTGGACTCGCGGTTGGTCTCAGCCAGCGCGTTTTCGAGCTGGAGACCTCTCGCTCAAAGCTTCGTGGGAGTAACGCGACTTCGGACTTGGCCGGCAGCAATGCGGACGAACGCCGCGTGGAATCGCTGTGCCGGGAAGTTGAGACGCTCTCCAAGGAACTGCGAGATCGTGACTCCATGATTGCCAGTCTTCATAGCGAGCAACAGGAGTCTGTGCGTGCGCTCAACGAGCTCAAGATGTCTCAGGCTAAGCTCGAAGGAAGTGACGGTGTGCATCCGTTCCAATCTCCTCAGGCGAAACGCGCGTACGTGACTCAGCTGGAAGAGCAAGTCGCACGGCTGGAGCGAGAGAATGCCGCGTCGAGCGCGCAGATCATCGACATGGGGGCAAAGATGTCGGACATGCAGCAGCAACTTGACGCTGCCAATGCCGAGCGGCTGCACATGCAAACGTCCTTGCGGCAGACGGAGGAGCAGCTCGAGTCGGTGCACACCCAGTGGCTGAAGGAGAAATCAGACTTGCTCGAAGTCATGGACGACTCAAAGAAGAAGTTGACGAGCGACTGTGAGAAGTTGCGGCGTGAAAATGTGCAGCTGAAAAAGACGATCCAGCAGCACAACGATTCGGAGAGCGAGTTGCGCAACAAGTTTGACGGTGGTCAGCGCAAGTTGGAGGAGGCGAAGCAGTACATTCAGTCCCTGGAAGTGCAGCACAAGCAAGCTCAGGCCCGCATCGCCTCGTTCGGTGAAACGGAGACTCAGCTTCGCACAGTCCGTATACAGCTCGAGCACACGCGCCAGGAGCTGGATACTTGTGTTGCTGAACGTAACCAGCTTCGCAACGAAGTCTCGGACGCGCACGTGCAGATGGAGAACAACAAGGTTGAATTCCGCGAGCGCATGGTGCAGCTTGAGAGCCGCATCTTCCAGGCCGAGATCGTTCGTCGCAGTTTGCACAACAAGGTCATGGAACTCAAGGGCAACATTCGTGTCTTTTGTCGTGTCCGGCCTGTCCTCCGACAGGAAAAGGCTTCAAGTGGCAACGATGCGGTGCGTAATGAGAGTAAGGACAGTTTCCGATCGCTACCTAACACCTCTATGCTCTATAGATTTTCAACTACCCGGACTACGAAGGCGAGCGGCGTCAGATCGAGCTCATCGCTGGCCCGCGCTCTCACGTAGGATACGGTCAGTCGGGTGGCCGTGAGACTGTGAAGAAATACCCATTCGATTTCGATCTCGTTCTCAATGGCGACTGTAGCCAGGAGGACGTGTTCCTGGAAGTCTCGGCCCTCATCCAGTCAGCTCTTGACGGATACAACGTGTGTATCTTCGCATACGGTCAGACTGGGTACGTTATCCCAATGCTCGGACAAAACTTGAGAGAATGCTTCTAATGTTGCGTTTCCGCACCTTGCAGCTCGGGAAAGACGTACACGATGCAGGGTGTGTCGAACCCGAACGACACGGAACCATCGGCGCACATGGGAATTGTCGGTCGAGCAATCGCTCACATCTACGCGACTATCGAGGACTTGCGTTCAAGCGGATGGGACTTCGGCGTGAGCCTGGAAATGATCGAGATCTACAACGAGACGTTGCGCGACCTGCTCGCTCCCCCAGGGGTACGTGCCTGCCGTATCGAGAAGTGGTGATTGACTGGATCTGACTGGGATGTGAGTTTTACAGGCTACGGATAAGGTGGATCTCCGTCTTGACAGCGATGGAAAGCCGAGCATCACGAACTCGTGTGTTCATCCAATCGAGAATGAGCGGGCAGCCTGGAAGCTGTTGGAAAAGGCGATCGGTCGCCGTGCGACAAAGACAACCAGCATGAACGATCGATCTTCTCGTAGCCACTGCGTGATCTCTTTCAGGTTGGTGGTATTTGATCTGCTCGGCTTCACGAAATCATGCACTGACACTACTCCTCGTTGTGATTTATCAAATCAGGCTGAATGGCACCAACTCGTTGACAGGAAACCGCCGTTCCGGCGTCGTGCATCTTGTTGATCTTGCGGTGAGTGCACTTCAATTGTCTTGTTGTTCTTACGCACAAAACAGTTCATCTAATCTGTTTATGTCATCGTAGGGCTCTGAACGTCTCTCCAAGTCGGGAAGTGGCAACGATCGAGATTTGTTGAAGGAGACTCAGTGCATCAACAAGAGCCTGTCGTCACTTGGTAACGTCATCTGTGCGCTCGCGAAAAAGGTGCGTCAATCCCTGCGAATGATATCGATACCGCTTCATACGCTGACGATGGAGTGCCTCTGTGTTTTCCAGTCCGGCCATGTGCCCTTCCGAGACTCGAAGTTGACGCATTTCCTGAGCCCCTCGCTCGGCGGCGACAGCAAGACGCTGATGATCTGCAATCTCTCACCACTTCCTCAGCACCGCGAAGAAACGCTCAACTCGCTGCGGTTCGCCAAGACGGTCAACTCGTGCGAGATTGCTTTCCCGTCGTACGGTATTCGATCTTAACCGAACGCGGAATTCCCATTCACAATTGAGTAAATACCATGTACCTACCACGTGCACCGTGCGCTAGTAAACTCACCGCCACCAGCGAACAGCTCTTCCTATCGAGGTGGAGGAATGCAGCCCTCCATTAACGACACCACATGAACGGCTAGCTGCTAAATACCCTACGCTGCTAACCCAAAGTCTCCACTTCCTGTGGGTGGGTTGGAGTAGGCCGACTGGAAGAGGGCTTCATCTACGTACTCCTGTGGTCATTGGAAAAGCAACGCAACGTCAGTCAGAAATCGCGACCTCAACAGCTACAAACAGCGATCACACCATCTCAAGGAAGTCACACAGCGCCTGCGACGAATGCGGCTCGAAACTCGAGTCGCCCAGCACGCGCTGCAGGTACTTTTCCAATTTGGTCTTCATGGGCGTGGGGCGACGTTTCCAGGACAGGTACTTGCGCTCATTGTCGTCCTCGGGCAGCGGCCACGCGGCCTGCAGCGCCTCGGGCAGCTCCTCGTGGAGCGTCGCGAAGTCGCTATACTGGCGCCGCAGTGTCCAGCGGTCGTCCTCCGTGCACACGACGACCTTGTAGGAGATGAAGTGGTTCTTGCCCCAGATCGACGTAGTGGACGAAGGAATGGACACGGCGATCGCGCCGCCACGCGAGACGCTGTGGCCGCTGGCGCGGCTCACGCCCGAGAGCGTCGTGTGGTCGACGAGTAGAGACGCTGGTAGTGGCTGCGAAGGCGGCGGCGGTAGTGGTGGCTGCGCCCTGTGGACCGTCGCGAAGCTCGTACGCGAGTGGACGTCGTAGTTGCCGAACGTGCCGTAGCTCGAGAGTGGGAACTTGAAGTTGGTCGAGTGGAGGTACGCGGACGGCGTCGCCAGCAGCGGGATGTCGATACAGTCCGTGGTCACAGGCGTCGCGCGGAAGAAACACGAGGCGCCGAGGATCGCGGTGCTCGAGTACGCGAGCGCAGCCAGCGTCGTGACGAGCGTGGACGCGTTGCTCAAGTCGAGTTGTACGACGTGCTGCGTGGGAAGTGAGAGGAATCAGCAAACGCAAACCAGGTCCACAGATCCAACAGCGACGGTACCTCGTGCGAGAAGAGCTCGACAGTGACCTGGATCCAGCTGAACATCCAGAACGCACGCAGCAGCAGTGACGGCGTGCGGCTTCGTCGATGCTCCATCCAGAGGAGCCCGGCGGAGATAAACTGCGGAGGAGCATTCCAGGCAAGCGCACCGTTAGCAAATCCACATCAGCAAGAGGTTGACAAGCAAAGTACGCCACGAAGTTACCCATGCGAGCATTTGAAAGAAGACGTGGCTCGCCGAGTTGGCCGACGAACCGCGCGACACGGGCGCGCGTTGGTGCCACGACGCGCCAATAAACATGTCGATGAGCCAGTGCAGCCCATGCACGAGCACGAGCAGCAGCGACGACGCGAGCTTCACGCAGAACTGGGACACACGGCAGCAACAACAACGTGGGTCAGTACCTCGATCTCAGTAGGGAGGAATACAGCGCAGCGCCTCTCGCACATCCAACGGGAACGCGATTTCCGAGAGGTAGGTCTTGGGCATGGGCTGCAGCACCTGCGCGCCGTAGGAGAAGCCGACGATCGCGAACACGACGTCCACGAGCGCGACGAGCCCGCTGGACTGCTGCGCCGCGGCCGCCGCCGCGTCATTGGTCATGGCTGTCGGAGTCAGACGCCGAGAACTCACTGCACGGGCGGTCAGAATGGAGGGAACGATGGAGGAGAAGAGAGCGGCGCGTCGCAGCACAGCGAGCACATCGTGGGCGGCGTCCAGCTGCTTTTTTGTCCGGCGCTCTCCATTCCGCAAAATGAGCGGGTAGTGCCCGCGAGTGTAGCCATGTCGGCTTTCTACCAATGATGATACCTGAAGTTGTCTTTATAGCCAATCATTATGCGATATATCGTCATATCAACCAATCCGATGCTTGCACGGATGGTGGCTGCGCGGCAGAGACGCCGAATGAGCACATGGATCACCGCGCCATGCCAGGCAGCGCGGTCCTGGGGTCCGTGAACACTCCACACGTCGTTAAGCAACTTGCGTCGGGATCGCAGGTCATCGAGCAAGAGGGATCCCACTAAACGAATAGCTGCACCCCCGCAAGTTCGTTTCATTGTTGTCCGACCGTTCCCGACGCCTGTTCGGCATCTACATCCTAACTATTGGGTGAAAATAGATTTTACACACTTTGGATTGGTTAAAAATACGAGATCAAAGGCTTCAACATGTTCCCAACAGCGCGAAGAGCTCCATTATTCCCGTATTCTCGTGCGTGGTCGTCGTCGCGCGTGGGACGCCTGCTGCAGCTGAGGTCCCCTAGTACTCATCAGCGCTAGCCGTCATGGCGGCCACGTCCATGATGAAGGAGTACGTCAAGCGGCAGCTCAAGTACTGGGTCGACAACTTCAAGGACGACATGCTGCCGCGCGACTTCAACAGCAAGGGCTTCGCGCGCCCGCAGCTCACGCTCCACAAGATCAGTACGTTCCGCTCCCTTTCACTCTCCTCCTCATCCACACGCTGACGAACGTGTGTTCCCCCGCCCGTCCAGCGCTCAAGCCCGACAAGATCGCGGCGCTGCTCCACGTGCCGGCGCCGCTGATCGTGACGCGCGCGACGTGCTCGGAGCTCACGCTCAAGGTGCCGTCGTGGCAGCTCGCCGAGAAGTTTGTGCAGGAGCCGTTGAGCCTGCGACTGGGCGACCTCTTTGTGGACGTCAAGCACATCGACGAGTGCGACGAGCACGTGCGGCGCGACTCGGAGGCGCGCGCGCGCGCCGCGAGCGTCGAGCCCGACCCGCTCGGCTCGATCGCGTCCATGTACCAGTTCGCCTCAGTGATCAGCGAGCGGCTCGAGCTCCAGGTGGAGAACGTGTACCTCAAGCTGTACGAGCGCCAGGCGCTGCGCGTGCGCGTCGAGCTCAGCCGCTTCCACGCGCGCACGACCAACGCGCTGTGGCAGGACATGCGCGACCTCACCGACTGCGTGGACCGCTCGCCCGACGGGCTGCTCAAGACGCGCTTCAAGTTTGTCTCGGCGCAGTGCAGCGTCTACCTCCACGAGACTGGTCCTGGCGCGGCCACGGCGGCCGCCACCACAGGAAAGGACGCCGCGGCCGGAGCGTCGCCGCCGCCGATCCGGCTGCTGCGCGACCACGCGATCGCGATGCGCGTGACGCTCTTTGGGCACCGCAAGCACAAGCAGGACAACTGGGCCGTGCTCTCGCGCGTCGTGGACCTCAACCTCGAGACGCTGCCGTTCGACGTGGACTCGGCGCAGGTGCGCCAGGTGTACGAGCTGTACGCGACGCTCGCGCGGTGGTGGGCGGCCGCAGAAGCGGACGCGGACCACGCGCCCGGCCACGGGTTACTGCTTCCCCACCAAGTGGAGCGCGCGCCGCCGTCGCCCTCGCGGCAGGCCAAGACAGCGGACCATGATGCGGACCACACGGGGGGAGACAACGACCACGGCGATCCAGGCGGCAGCACGTTCGCGCTGCAGGTGACCGTGCGGTTCACGGCGCACGTGCTGCTGCGCGTGCGCTCGGCGCGGCGGCGCGGCGACGTGCAGCTCGCGGTGATCGCGCAGCATGCGGCGCTCAACTGGATCCAGCTCGACGGCGGCGGCGCGGAGCTCCAGCTCACGGTCCACGACCTCAGCGTGCGCCACAAGGACAAGGTGCTGCTCCACCTCAAGCCGGCGCGCGACGTGCTCCAGGTCAAGCGGCTCGCGGGCGGCGCGCACGCCGCGCTGTTCGTCAAGTGGCACCTCCAGAAGCTGTCGTGTCAGCTCGAGAACGACATGGCCGAGCTCGCGAACGAGCTGTTCCACTCGCTCAACGAGATCGAGCAGGCCGCGGCCATCACGTGCGGCACGTGCCACCGCAAGATCCCGCTCGACGCGATCGAGCGCCACGTGTGCGCCGCAGCGTCGCCCCCGGCGTCCCCAACCACGGCGACGGCCTCGGCACACGGCGCTGCCACGAACGGCAGCCGCCACGGCAGCGCGTCTGGCGCCAGTGGCATGCCGGACGCACCGTCTCCACATTCGCCGGGCGCCGTGCTGCTCGACAGCACGCGGATGCCCAAGCTGCGGCTCGTGCTCGCGCTGGACGAGCTCGAGATCGCCACGGACAGCCACCTCTTCCGCTCGGTGCAGGACCTCGCGCGGCTCGCGGCCGAGCCGCCGTCCTCGTCGTCCACACCGAAGCCGCCGGCACAGCGCTTCGCCGTGACCGTGAAAGACTGGAGCGTCTCGACCGAGTCCAAGGAGTTCGTGGGCGACGCGATCTTCGTGCCCGTGCTGCCGCTCGCGTTCCAGATGCTCGAGTGCACGATCCGCGGCTGCGGCTGCGTCCACCGCCAGCAGCAGAAGCGAAAACGGCCACAAAAGGCGGACGGTGTGGACGGTGAGGAAGGCGCGGACCACGTCCCCGGGTGTGGCGGCAGCGCGTGGCGGCCGCGGCCGCGGTGGCCCGACCGCGTGTTCGCCGAGTTGGGCCACTTGGCAGTGCGCGCGACCACGCTGGCGACCAAGACCGAGACGTTCCTCACCGCGGACGGCGCGAGCCTGCGGCTGAGCTTCTCGGACGGCCACCGCGTGTGCGCACAGAGCACACCGCAGATGAGCTGCTTCCTCCACGTCGAGCGGATACGCTGCCAGGCGGCCCACGACGTGGTCCAGCGCGTGCGGCGCGCGCTCGCGCGGCTCCAGGAGCCGCTCGCGGGCCACGGGTCCGTGGCGGCGCTCACGCTGTTCTTCGCCGTGCTCGAGGTCCGCAACGTCGAGCTCACGCTGCTGGACCAGGACGACGACAAGACTGCGCGCGTCAAGGCGCAGCTGCGCCACGTCGGGGGCGTCGCGGACAACCACCAGGGCCGCCTGGCGCTGCACACCAACTTCGACTTTCGCGCGCTACTCCAGTCCGAGGCGGTCACATTCGACTTTGCCGACCACGAAGGCGTCGGGCACCAAGAGGTGGCGGCGGGGCCCACGAGGCGCGAGCGGCGGCGCGCGAGAGAGGAGGCACAGCAAGCAAGTGCGGCGCAGCGGATCCAGCGCGTGTTCCGGGGCTTTGCGGCCAAGCGGCGGCGCCGGCTGGAGCTAGAGCTGCGGCGGCTCACGCACGAGGACGAGGACGTCGCCGCAGTGGCCGCGGCCACACAGGCGACCGTCGCTCGTGACCGCGAGGCGTCCGCGTCCAGCAGCCCGGGGAGCCCACCGGAGAGCCCGCGACGCACGTCCGGCGGCTCCAAGTCGGCGCTGTTTGGCGCTGCGGGCGAGGACCTCGCGGCGATGCACCCGATGAAGATGGTCGCGGCCGCGGGCGTGCTCAAGGACGGCGTGCTGGGCTTCGTCAAGGCCAAGCAGCAGCTGCTCGAGTCGGAGATGACCGACTTTGCGCTCCAGTCCAAGGAGTCGGCGGCGCGGTTCATCCCCAAGTACAGCGCCGTCAAGAACTTGCTGTCGCCCAAGACCGCGAGCGGCTCGTCCGCCGCTGTGGCCGAGGCCAAGAAGAACGCCGAGCTCCGCGCCGCGGAGGCTGGTGACGCGGCCGCGCAGGAGCCAGTGGCCCGAGAATCAAGCGGCGTGGTGGACGCGCGATCCGGGAGCACGTTGAACGCGAGCTCCCGCGTAGAGTCCAAGGTCTCGGCGTCGCATGACGACCGCCCCAGTGCACAGGAAGGAGCCCCAGAGGAGGAAGGCAAGGATGCGGAGCACGAGCGCGAAGAGGACGAAGAGGACAAAGAAGAAGAAGAGGAGGAAGAGGGGGAAGAAGACGACGCAGAGGAGGAGGAGCATGAGGAGGAGGAGGAGGAGGAGGAGCTGGACGAGCAGCGACACGCCAGCAGCGAGGCAGAAGGCGACAAGGATCACAGCGCCACAGGCGATGAGAACGAGGGCGAGGGCGGAGCCCCAGAAGAGAAGCATCACGCTCAATGTTCAGACGAGCGCGAGCCGAGCGGTGCCGAGGCCGCGCTGCTTGCGAGGCTGCCTGCCGTTGTGCGACTGCTCGTGCAGGTGGAGGAGCACCGCCTGAGCGTGCCCATCGACCCGCGCGCGACCGTGGCCGCGCTGGCGAGCGAGATCACGCGACGCTTCAACGAGCTCTTCGGCGGCGAGCACGGCGCCCCGGAGATCGAGCGCGTGGCGCTCCAGAACGCGCAGGGCGCCGTGCTCGCCGGCTCGGACGTGGTCGCGCTCGCGTGCGACACGGCGGCCGCGGCGCGCGAGACGCTGCTCTTCGCGTACCCGCTCGCGGCGGACGCGGCCGTCAAGTCGGTCGTGCGCGTGGACCGCTCGGCCATCGACAATGACGCCGCCGCGAGCCGCCCGGGCCGCGCGTTCGCGCGGTGCTCCAAGCTGCCGCTGCCGCTCGTGGTCGCGCTGCTGGCGAACGAGAGCGAGAAGGACCTGCTCCGCCACGTCGCGGGTCAAGACAGCAGCGGAGGTGGAGGCGGCGTGGCGGACGAGTGGCCCGAGCTCGCGCTGAACGCATCGTTCCTGGACCCGGCGCGGGACATGCTCCAGGTGGAGGTGCGCTGGCCCAGTGGCGGCAATGGCGGCAGTGGCGGCGTCCACGTCGCGAACCGCGACGCGTTCTTGCTGTGCCTGCAGCAGCTCGGGCTCTGCACCAACCGCGAGAACAGCAAGCACGTGGGCAAGGTGCTGCGCGACCGGCTCAAGATGGACGCCAAGAACCCGCTCGTGCGCGCCGCGTGCCGCGCGAGCCCCGAGTTCCGCCTCGAGGGCGACGACGATGGCGCCACTGGCTGGGACGCCTCGTACGAGAGCCTCAAGGAGGTCGTGGAGGAGGACTTTGGTGTGTACACGCGCCCGAGAGAGAGCTCATAGCGTGTAGTAGGCCAGCCGAACAAAATGGATGGGACGCTTCACCCGCCGAAATGACTCGCCTGCGACGTTGCACTCGGCCTCGGCCGAAGCCGTGGCAGCGCGAAGCGGGTCGGCCGGGGTATTTTTGGGAGGCTTGAACAGCCGCGCGAGAAAAGAAGAGAAGCGTGGGATCGTGCAGGGCCTGGCGGCCAAGCGCACAAGGGAAGGAGGCGGAAGCTCGGTCTGTTTTCGTTCTGCGTCGCGCCCCCTCGTTTCCAGCGGCGTTCGCGACGCCATCGGCGAAAGGGTGCGCGCTCGTTAGCCACTTCGCTTGGCCACCGGCATCGCATCGCCTCGAATCGCGTGCCTCCTCCGCTCCACAGCCTCCAGTACGTCCGTAGCTCCTCCTCCACAGCCTCCAGTACGTCCGTAGCTCCCCCTCCGTGGCTCTTCCTCTCTCCTCGTCTCCTGGCGGACACAGCCAACTAACGAACCCGCAGCGTAACGACAGGGTCCCGTTCCGCCGTCAGCCCACAGGCACAAAGAAGACAGAGACCAAGCGACCGCCATGGTGCTCAAGATGACGCAGAGCTTCACGCGGTCGATGCACGCGGTCGGCGTCAGCGTCGGCCCCGCAAAGCGGGCGTCCTCCGAGGGCAAGCTCAAGCCCTCGGCGAGCACGCCGCCGCCGCCGGTGGCGCTCAAGACATCGGCCTCCGCGCGCAGCAACCAGTCGCACCGCACCGACCGCGGCGAGTCCACGGCGTCCTCGTCGACCTCGTCGTCGACCTCGTCGTCGGTGCTCGAAGACATTGTGATTGGCGGCGACGGGAACCTCCAAGAAGAGAAGCTGGACGGCGAAGAAGAGTGGCAGCCGCACACGCCGAGCCCGCAGGCGTCGGAGCCGCCCAAGGCGCTCGACGGGCTCTCGCACGGGCTCATCGAGATCTCGCTGGCGGCCCACGAGCAGGACGACGACGAGCAGTGCGGCCCGTCGCCGAGCGACATCGAAGCCATCGACGAGCTCCTCGAGTGCGCGAAAGACGGCGACCTGCCGCTCTTCCAGCGGCTCTGCGTGGAGCTCGCGCGGCGCCACATCGCGCCGGACTGCGCCGGGTACATGGGCTGGACGCCGGCCCACTGGGCCGCGCGCCACGGCCACGTGCACGTGCTCGAGTACCTGCTCCACGAGCGCGTGAACCTGGACGTGCTGGACAAGAAAGGCGACTCGCTGCTCCACAAGGCCGCGGCCAACAGCCAGTTCCGCAGCTGCCAGTGGCTGCTGCAGCACGGCTTCAACGTGCAGGCGCGCAACAACAACGCGCAGACGCCGCTCGACCTCGCGCAGCAGCAGGTCGCGCTCACGCGGAGCGCCGAGGCCGCGCTCTGCGCCTCGATCCTCGCGCGCGAGGACGCCAACACCTTCTAGGGTGGCAGCTACCTCGCTTCTCGCCAGCACATCAAAGCGTCACGGGAGGCAGTGGCCGCCGACTGCCCTCCCCTTGGTCACTGCGCTTATTTATTCACAAACGATTCGCAACAAGGCTGCCTGCCAGCAGCCGCCCCCACGGGCGTCGCTCCTCGGTCGCTCCCATCTCGCCACCGATCACATACGAAGCAGCAGTATACACTCGTAGGAAAACCAAAAGCATGATAGGTTAGGTACATTTAGCGACCGGCCCGGCGCGTATGTGTAATGGAGACGTTGGCGGTGTCCTTCTTGTCCCCTTTACCGCTCGAGCTTGTTGTCGTTGGCGCTGAGCAGCTTCTCCATCTTGTCGAACTCCTTCTTGAAGCGCGCCTTGACGTTGCGGAAGTCGAGCGCCGTGGCCACGACGCTGGCGCCCGCGGGCGCGTTGGTGTCGTCGGCGTCGCCGCCCACGACCTTGCGCAGGTTGGGCGAGAGCTTGAGCGAGTTGACGCCGCCGCGGTCGTCGCCCACGAGTAAGATCGGGTCCTGCACGTTGAACGAGACGTGCGTGAGCTTGGCCTTCTTCACGACCTTTTGCTCGCACAGCGGCTCGTTCTTGTTCTCCGAGAGGTCGAACACGTGCACTTTGCCGTCGCTCGTGACGGCCGCGAAGACCGTGGACGAGTAGGGCGACCACGCGACATCGCCGACGGCGTTGCCCAGATCGAACGACATGACCGGCTCGGCGAGGTTGTGGTCCCAGAGCTTGACGGTCCAGTCGGCGCTGCAGCTCAAGAAGCAGCGCTCGTGGAACGGGTTCCAGCGCACGGCGTACACGGCCATGTGGTGCCCGGCGTAGGTCTCGAGGTACTGGCCCGAGTAGGCCTTGGAGCACTTGTGGAGCTTGCCCTCCTCGGTACCCACGACGAAGAGGTGCTCGGAGAAACGGTTAAAGTCAAAGCAGCAGCCACCGGCGAGCCCGGAGAGCGACGACTCCTCCGGGTCGTCCTTGGCCGTGGACACGATCTTGAGCTGCATGACCGGCTCCATCTTGAGCTCGTTCTTGCTCATGATCCAGTTGGCCACGCGGCCGTCGGACGAGATCGAGTAGAAGTTGAGCTCCTTGGCGAGGTCCTCCTCCTGCCAGTTGACCTGCCACACCGGGTCCGTGTGCTTGCCCGTCTTGATGGTCGACGTGTAGATGGGCCGGTTGGCCTTGTTGCGCACGTCGTAGACGATGACCGTGCCGTCGTAGCAGCCCACGGCCAGCAGCGCCGGGTGCTGCGGGTGGAAGTCGAGGCACATGACGCCCGACTCGGTCGTGAACGTGAACTCCGGGTGCGACGCGTTCTTGAGTGAGTAGCAGCACACCACGCCGCTGCCCTGCTTGAGGAAGTCGTACGAGCCGTAGCCCACCGCGAAGAGGTCCGCAAACCGCGGGTTCCAGCAGATCGCCGTGACCTGCTTCTTCTTGGCGCGCTCGCTCGAGAAGCGCCAGAGCGGCAGTAGCGAGCCTTCGCCCTCGCGGAACTGGTCGCTCGCGTCCTCCCAGTACTTGAAGTCGTGGAAGATCTCGTCGTCCGCGTTCTGGTTGACCATGCGCTCGATGATGCGCAGCGTCTTGCCCATCGCGGCCGAGTGGACCATGTCGTCGCCCTTGCCGCCCTTGGCGCTCGCGCCGCCACCGGACGCGCCGCCGCCGCCGCCGCCCGCGGCCGCCGGCGAGAGGATCTCGGCGCCGTCCTTGTCGTCTTTCTCTTTCTTCTGCGCCACCTTCTGGAGCTGCAGCTGCTCGCGCTGGTGCTGCTCGTACGCGTCCATGAACGTGTCGTAGATCTCCCACTGCGTGACCGTGGCCTGGAAGCTCACGACGGGCGGCGGCTCGGTCTCGACCGACCGCTGCCGCAGCGGATTCGTGTACGTCTGCGCCGCGCGCTCGCTGTAGTTGAACTGGTTCTTGCCGCTCTCGAACTGGAACGACGCCTCGTCGATCTTCTCGCCCTTGGCCTCGGCCTCTTCTTTCGCGAGCTTGATCGCGAGCTCGCGCGCCTCGCGCTCCTCCTCGGCCTTCTTCTGGTCGAACGCCGCCTGCGTCTTGGCGTCCTCAGACTCCTTGTGGATCATACTGCCGTCCGCGCACAGGTGCACGAAGAGGTGGTCCCCGGGGCCCGGCGGGTCCACTTTGTACGTGCGCTCCTTGTAGTTGTACTTGGTGACGTTGTTGGGCACGTTCGGATCGTTGGCCGTGAGCACGCGCGAGAACTCCTCCTTGAGCTCGGCCTCCGACAGCTTGAGCTGGTTCTCCGGCACCACGACCTTCTTGACCGGCTCGTTGTACGCGTCCACGTCGTCGCCGTCGCCGCCGCCGCCGCCGCCCGGCTCGGCGCGCGCGTGGTCCTTGTCGCCGCCGCCCTCGCCGTTCTGCGCCTTGGCGTCCTTGGGCTTCTTCACGCTCTTGAGCGGCGACGCCGCCGCCACCGGCTTGCGAGGTGGCATGGCTGTGATGTAAGCTAGTAGATCTGGAAGAGACAGAGCGCCCTCCGAAGGCCAAGACCCGGCGGCGGCGGCGACTCGCCAGCGTATCCATCCACGTGACCTTTCGCGTTCCAGACGCGCGTGGTTTCGATACTACTATCCACGCGTCCCTGTCATACCAGCTGCCGAAGCCTCTACTATGTGGTATATTTCCTTGCGTCCGTAAATTACGGATCCGTAGTGTACCCGCGTGGTGTAACCCTGCGGTGGGGCAATCTTTTCTCACACTTGAAGTGGGAGAGAAAGAGGCAGTATGGTCGTGCGACTGGAGGAGCGCGTGGCGGCCGTGGCGTCGCCGGCGCGGGACGCCGCGTCGCCGCTGGCACTCGTGAGCACGGCCACCTATGAGGGCGCGCGGTACGCGTTCTTCGCGGTCGACGCGCTGCTCGTGGTGCTCTGCGAGGCGCCTGCCACGGCGCCTGCCACAACTGCCACTGCCACGGCGACTGCCACGGCAACGACCGCCGCGGCGCCGAACGCGCGCAGCGAAGCCAGACGCTGCTCGCAGTTCGCTCTGTGGCAGGTCTGGGACACGCGCGAGCGCGTCGCGTGCGTGCGCTTTAACGCGACCAGCAAGCGCGTGGCGCGCGGCGCGCTCGCGCTCTGCCTGGACGAGGGCCGCGTGGCGCTGCTCGTGCCCACGAGCGCGGCGTCGCACCTGCCGACGGCCGCGCCGCCGGCGCCCGCGGCGCTCACGCGCACGGCCTCCAAGCTCTCGGTCAAGACGGGCGACGCCGAGCTACTCAAGCCCGTGTCGTCGTCCTCGGCGGCGGCCGCGCGGCGCGCGAGCCTGTTCGCCGGCGGTGCCACTGGCGCCACGCGCCGCGACGGGGGCGACGTCACGCGCGAGTACGTCAAAGTGCACTTGCAGCTGCAGCTGCCGACGTGGCAGGAGAGCATCCGCTGGAAGGCCGAGGGCGACCGCGCGATGGACCGCGTCGAGTGGGTCGAGAGCGGCGACGACCTGTGGCTCGTGGGCGCCGGCGAGAAGATCACGACGTGGAAGCTCGTGGAGGAGTCGGGCGTGGTCGCGTACCAGCAGCTGAGCTTCGCGGTCGGCGAGCCGGACACGCGCGCGTGGCACATGGACGTGACGCTCACGGGGCGCTTCGTCGCGACCGCCGGCCAGCACGACCGCGTGCTCAAGCTCTGGTCACTCCAGGAGCTGGCCCACGACGGCACGCCCGTGTGCCTGTTCCTCGCCCATAGGCGCGCGCTCGTGAGTGTCACATGGGCCAAGCAGCACCACGCGTTCAAGCTCCGCGGCGCCGCGCAGTGCGAAATGCTGTACACGCTCGACCGCGCCGGCACGGTCTCGATCTGGCGGGAGAACATGGCGGCGCCCAGTCGCGCGTTCACGCTGTGGAAGTCGTTGACGTCCGAGGACGTTGCGATGCGAATGCCCTCGCAGGGCGACGGAGACATTGGTGTGGAGTATTCCCCCATTCAGTTCTGGGGGCTCGTGGTGAACAACTGGGCGCGGGAAGCGCCTCGTCCGACGACCGCGTTCGCAGAGGCGTTGCTGGATGAGGCCAACGTGATGTCGGCGCTGTCTCAATTCCACTATGGGTACACAAGTCTCGATGAAGTGCGGCGCAATGAACTGCTCAACCAGCGGATGGACAACGTCCCGAAGGCCAACTCGAAGCTGCTTGGCGGGCGCACGGGCGCCGCTGCAGATACCCACGCCGGAGAGACGTTCATTTGCGGCAACATGCCCCTATCGAAGACCTTCCTCGTTCATCTCGGGATCGGGATCCATGCGAACGGGGACTTGTCATTGTTCCGCTTCGAGTCTATTCCATTCTCGGTACGATTTATGGCCAATGATGCTGGTGATTGTCGCTGGAAGTCTCACTGATGCGTCCTTGCTTTGATAGGGAGTGTCACCGAAAACTTCAATGTTATGCTCTTTTAGCGGTCTCAAGGAACAGCTCACCGATGCGACCATATACACTGCGACATCAGCAGACTACAAAGGTTGGTAGCCGCGACTCGTGGATCTGACAGGGTTTATGTATCTCACTTGTTCATACGTTTCCTCCAGATCGCGAGAACGGAAGTGCCAGTTTCTTTCTTGAGCTTCTTTTTCAGGTATATGCATGTTTCCATGAAAAGGGAACGTGGTATCAAATGAGCTGACTCGCGATTGTATGACGCTGATAGCCGCAAGGAATCGAGACACAACTGAAGGTTGCGCGGCTCAAATTTCAAGTCGAGAGTGGGAGTTTTCGGTCCTCTCGCACGAACGTGTCGTACTCTGTCCAGATGTGTGAAGTGGGCGATGCATCGCCATCACTCATGTCGGCTTACAAAACAGACTTACCTTCCGTGCCGTCGTTAGATCTGACGACGCTGAACCCAGTGACGAACTCGGGCAGCTCTGGTCACGTTGGAGTCTACAATCAAGGCGGGCAAGTGGATGTTCTGAGGGTTGGCAATCACCTCGGGGCTGCCAGGGTAGTGTCTCGAGCTCGCGACCTGTTTGCGTCACCGTCAGCCAGGCCTACCCACACTGCGCAGTGGCAAAGTCAAATGATTCTTTTCGCGTTCGATGACGGCAAACTACATGCCACGAGCTTGGGATACGACCAACCATCTGGAGTCGCAGGAGCGTCAAGCACCACAGGGACACAACCGCCCAGCTCAGCTGCCTCGAGGATGCTCTTCAGCGATGAGGACGTGGAAGCGGAAGGACTTCACCAGCTCGTTGTTTGTGGCATGTCAGCGTCGCAGAAAAAGGCATGGTCGGCAGCTCCGACAAGTTTTTTCTTCTCTGCGCCAGCGACCGATGCGCCCGTCATCCAAAAGGACTATTGTGTCGTTATTGGGCTCAGAAGTGATCGTCGATCGCTCGTCGTCTGGGTTTTCTCCATGGAACCACCCGAATCGACATCTGAAGGAGCAGTCGCCGTTGTCCCTGCATCGATATCTCCTCTGAAGCTGTTTCGAAGACTGAGTGTCGACGTTCCCGAGAGCAGTCGGATTCTCTGCCTTGCAGCGGCCTCCTCGCTTGATGCCTTCGACACGCTGTTCGTGACTGTGTGTGAGAATACCTTCATGCTCTCGCTGTGGGGTTTTGGCGACATGGAAGAGATGTCTCCCCTTGTGCGCGTCCACACGTCGGATCTGACACCTATGCTCCGATCACCATCGTCTACCGACACGTCAGCAGTCAGCCAAGGTATGATGCAATTTTCGTTTAGCGAATCCAAGTTTGAATTCTGCGATATCGCAGTCAGCGCGTGCGGCAGAGCGGCATTGCTATTTGAAGAAGCCACAAGCGGCGAGCCATCAAACATCGTTTTCGCGGGCTCTGGGAATGCTCAAGGTGGCGGCGATTTCAGCATTTGCATTGTGTCCCTTTTCGACACCTGGCACGAATCGGTGATCAAACTCAATCGCAAGAAGTATGGGCACATTCTCTCTATCAAGTGGACCCAGCCATTGGCCCCCTCTCTTGACTGCCAAATCGTGTTCGTGTCCGCTACAACTATCGGTATCGTCCGAGTCGATGAATCCTCTAACGATGGATCCTGGGCTGTGTCCTGGTCATCATCACGATTGTCGACAAAGCCTCATTTGATTTCAAGCATGGTTGGATATCCTCAAGCCTTCCTCGGTCTTGGAACTGGTATCGCCAGTTTAAATCTCGCGGATTTGGCAGGGTCTAGTATTGTTGCTGCTCCATCAGCTGCTGGAACTGGGCAGCTCGCCACAATTCCGACAGCAGACGTCGCGACCAACGCTAGCCACCCAATCACATTACTCTTCATGCTCATGAGAGGAAGCTTCTTGAGTCTCGACCATGCATTCAAGCACATCAAGACGAGTATCGTGGACCATGAGAAGACATGCTATTTGAAGATGCTTCAAGACCAAGAGCTTCGAAAGCTGCCGTTCATGAAGCTTGAAGATCTGTTGGGTGTCGATGATGACAAAGACGAGCGATCAGCCACGTACACAAAGGGAAAGAGCGGAACTAGTGGTGACGGCGGATCGTCGACAGCCACGAGTCGACCGTCACTCGCTCGAGCTAGTGATTTATTTGCGATGGATTTCGGATCAGTGCGACGATCAAGCCTGGCACTCGGATTAGGCGGAGGGGACAGCATGTTTGGATCTTCTTCGTCTGTTTTGGCCTCGCCAGAAGTGCCAGAAGTGGATAGGCTTGAGCTTGAAGGCACCGAGCTGTCCGCATTCTTCACCGATCACGTTTCGTCTCTCACCTTTTACGCTGATGAGTTGCGAAGCGTATTTCTGGATGTTATCAGTGGCAGCAAGCGAATTGCTGCTTGGGAGAAAGATACCACCCGAACGAAAGACGAGCCGACACTGCGTTTTGCTGCGAGTGTGCTGTGGCCATACAAAGCGTCACCACCTGAAGCCAAGCCAGCAGATGAAGGTGCCGTTGATACGCCCGATGAGACGGACGCAAACGCTCAGAGCACTATCGCCCTCGGAGGTATAACTTCAGAGCAAGTGGCGTGGGCAGCGGTGAGTGACTATCAGAATGAGCTGTTGCAAGAGTGCTTCCCGGCTCCTGCATTCACGCTGCAAGACCTCTATCAACTGCGACTTCCATTCTGGCTCAAGAGCTCTGTGAAGTTGATGCAGCTCACTGAAAAGGCAGCACAAGCCGAGTACGCGTCCACGAGAGATCCCTTCCGCGTGGCATTGCTCTACGTTTTGCTGGGGAAGACCAAGCTGCTGACGAGCTTATTCAAGATGGGAAGCGAGCCGAAGATCGCCGACCTCCTGGCTAATGACTTTTCGGACCCTCGCTGGAAGAATGCCGCTGTGAAGAATGCTTACGTGTTGAAAGCCAAGCGCCGACACGAGCTGTCAGCGACGTTTTTCTTGCTGGGAGGCAAGGTGCAGGAGGCTATGTCAGTCGCTGAGCACGCCGATCCTACGCTCGTGCTCTCATTTTTGATCGCGCGGTTGTCGGAGAAATGGGATCTCGGCGGTGGAGATGGTCAGATCGATGGCTACAGCGGTGGGTTTGGAGACGTGTCTTTCACCGGACTGAGCTCAAACATGCGCAACTTCGACGCGATCCGAGCCGGTGGCGACAGTGGAGGCACCGATTCTTTCAAGGACGTCTGCAAGGAGTACTTGAAGACGATTGTGTGGATTAAGGCGCAGACGTGTGGTGATGTGTTTATGTCATTCATCGTCAAGTATCTTCAGGGCGAGACAGCAAACGCTCTCCAGGCATTACTCTCTGTTCCAAGCGGCGATGTGACGTGTATGTTTGAACCCACGTTGAGCAATGATCTGCGGCGCGGGCTGTACTGGCGCGTGTTTGGTCAGAGCATGCTCGGTGCTGCGGATCTTGTGCGGTATCTGCGACCCACGCTTCCGCGAATGACATCTGGAATGAAAACGCAAGCAGTGCAGCTACAAGCAATCACGCTCAATCGACTCTTTGCTATGGGGTGTAACATTGCCGCGCTGTACCAGCAGCGAGACAGTGCGACTCAGTTCAAGCAGTTCTGCAAGGAGAACCAGTCAACCTCAGCTCCTGTGCGAGCGGCGTTCTTGGCTGTGCGTCGCCGCATCTTGGCGTCCACGATCAGTGGCCAATGTGCAGTACTGGCTGATACGGTGGTCAAATCGCTCAACCGAGTGTTAGCAGCAAAGCCAGGGGACAAAGGCACGTCGCCCGCTCTATCCGATGTACTTGAAGACAAACTTGACGAGGAGATTCGATGCCTAGTGTCACGCGGCGGCAATTTCGAAATTGACGATTTACCGGAGACTCATCGTTCAACCGTCGAGGCGGCGATGCGGGGCACGGTGATTGACACACTTCACCAAGCTGGACTAACGTCCCTAGAGGAATTCGTCTACTCTCATTGGTTCTCCCCTCAACCACCAGTAAAGTCACTTGGGAGTCCGCTCCAAACGCTCCTTGAGATTGCTGTCGATGGCATCGCCATTGTTGCTGCTGGAGATCTGGCTACCTCAGCGACGACATCGTTTCATTCCAAGCACGTGGATCAGGTTTGCTCCGAGCTCCTGATTGTCGCTGAGAAGCTTCTCCACTGGCTGGCGTACTTTTTCCACAGCAAACGACCAAAAGCACGAACGGCGACCAGCCCAGGGTCTAATGGAAGCTCCGAGTTCATCCGAGTAGTGACGGCTTCGGTGTACAGCATCATTTGCGCGTGCAGTCGATACGCCAAGTCTCCGTGCTGTGTCCACCGCTCTCTTTCAGCAGTGTTCCCTCACATCGACTCACTCCCCAAAAAGTTTATTGACGACATCAAGGAGATCGCATTGGCCGACGTGTGTGTCCATTGTGCGGCCGTGAAGGCCGTGCAACAAGAGACTCCACCGACTGGCTTGCCGTCACTGCAGCGCGATATCCCCATGCTGTACCAGATCGTGCAGATGCTCGGGCAAAACCTGACCACTGTCGTGGACGAGGTCCGCACCAATCGGCTCGAGCTCACTCCTCCAATGATGTTCTATTCGTACTGCCAGTATTGGACGCTGGTTTTGTGTATTGCAACCAGCATGATGCCCTCTCACATAACCAAGGTCGCCGTCGACGGTGCAAACCCACATGCCGCTGGTACGCTGCTGGCGAAGAAGCTTGTGCATACATGGTCGGCATATGCGTCAAACCTTTCCAAGTACTCGTCTCGAATCTTGCTATGCGAGATTACAGAGTCGTATTTCCGGCCGTTCAACATGCGAGCGCCTTCTACACCCACGGGCTCAGCCCCAAGTACGCCCAAAGACGCCGCTGGAGGAGCGAACGCTGCTGCCTCTTCGTCCAGTACAGCAATTTCAGCCAGCCCGCTGGCTGGAGCCCAGGTGTTGTCGCCACTCGGACGAGACCGCCGGGAGTCACGCCAACTACTTCGTTGCACGTGCGACCGATGCCCTTGGTTGCTCATCCTGAAGATGTTTGCCGAGAAAGACGAACTTTTGCTTCGCATCAATTCCCAACTCGAGTGCTGCAGCGAGAAAATCAAAGAAGAGATCAGCTGGGGACACCTCCCCGACTTTCCGTCGAAAAAAGCCGCACTCACGCGATCACAAAAGATCCTGCTCAGCAACGCTGCCGCGGGCAAGGGCGCTGAGCTATCTGATCTACTCGAGAAGCGCCTTCTTCAAGGCACTTCGTCGATCCAGCTGGATGCTCACTGCATCTATCGCAGCGACGTCTCGATCAAGAGCCTCTGTTTCAACCGTGCGACCGAAACCGCGGAGCTTGTGCTCTGCAGTAGCAAGGGCATCTGCCGCGCAGCTTCAGTTGAGTATTCTGATGGCACAAAGTACCAGTTCAAGGGCATGTACGCCGCTCCCCAGGCTTCTTTCACGTCTGAGAGCACAGTTCCGGCGACGAGAAGAAAGACCATGGACGCGGCAGCCGTCATGCGAGCTGGCACCGACAATTCGCCTCGAGGGATTGATTCGGGATCTAATGCGGATGCGAAGACGCCAAGCTTCAAGCCGACAGCCGTCGAACCACACCCGTTCCTTCCCTTGTTTGTGTCTGGCAATCAAAAGGGAAAGGTGCATTTGTGGTCATACGAGAGCCTGAGCGCCATTTGTGAGTTCCAGACCAAGGATATCGTTACGGTGCGTGATCTCGGAATCCACGTTCAGGTATAATTGGTGATGGTTTTACTATTTCTCTGTTCGGTATGATGCAGACGTATGCACTCGGCCAGTCAACTTCGTCTCGACGCGATATCAAAAAGATTCGCTTTGACAGTCTTGGTCAGCAAGTAAGTCCTGATTGCGTGCTTTATCACAGGCTGCAGCTATTTGCTCACGGCGATTCATATCGTAGATGGGGACAGTCGACAGTATCGGTCGCTTGGCCATGTGGAAGTTTGCGAACCTCGACCGAGATCCGTGTTATCGGCTACTGGATTGCCACGACAAGGGCGCAAAGTCCCTTCAGTTTATCAATTCGAGTACTGTTGTTGCAACAGTCGGTAGCTCCAGCGAGTGAGTAAAAGGCATTGGCGCGGGTTGCGTGTTGCTGAGAGAATACGCTGACGTATATGTCTTGTTGATTGCACAGCAAACGAAGCGTGTGTATGTGGGATCTCCTGCTACCGAACTCAAAGGCGCAGATCGCGGCGCCAGCATGCCACCCTGCCGGTGCGGCTTCGCTCACATTCTCGCCGACCCAGCAACTTTTGATCTCGGGCGGTGAAGGGGGCTCGATAAGCGTCTTCGACGTGCGACAGCGACGTGTCCTCCACACGATCACCAACGCCCATGAGACCGCAATCACGACGCTCGAGCTCCATCCAAGTGGCCGTTGCGTTCTCTCCGGTTCGGCAAGCGGTGACGTGAAGATTTGGTCGCTGCCGATCTTCCGTGAGTTAGTCGCGGTCAGCAAAGTGCACGCCAAGCCGTCATTCCTGGGCGACGCGGCCTCGAATCTCTTGGGCGACGCGGCGTCCAACATGGCGATTAATGTGGTACGTAGCGCGATGGGTGGTTTGTGTATGGTGAGTTGAGTGTGTTCATGGTGATGTGTTGAATGCAATTAGACCAATTCCTCATGGGGCGTGACGGACGCGTTTGCGACGGATGATTACTTCTTCACCAGCGGTACGGACGGCTCGGTCCAGCGCTTCCGCGTACCATCCCTCAGCAAGGTCTTCTAGTCCGGAAAAGTCTTGATTATTCGTAGCTCAAAATCCAATGCATCCAAACAGGGTGATTGATGAAACCAATGGAGCCTATGAAATCTCAGCGACGCAGGATGTGTCACCGACTTACTCCAGCATGACCATGTGTAGAAGCTCCTCGTGGACTGTTTACTGACTGTTGCGCATTGAACTGGGTTTGTGAAAACGTAGGCTCCAGTTCTGACCATCTCCTAGTGGCAGTGTCACCAGTTAGCGGGGCCAATACAACAATTGCTTCTCTTTCGTAGCGCATGTTGCCGTCAGCAGGGCAATTCCACGCTGGCGGTAACTGATGCGTCTTCTCTCGGGAAAAGGTTCTGAGCGCCAGAGCCGTCAACATTGGTCGGTTGAAGCTCCTGACCAGTTGTATCATCACTCGAGCCAGGAGTCGTCAGTAAATGATTCGGAACGAAGCATCCCCCGGAAAGAAGTGCACCGACAAGATCATCCGCACAGGGAGAAGAGTGCTCCAAGACTACGGCTCTCGGAGCGACTTCGTGTGAGAAGGGCACTGGCAGGCAATGACGCAATTGTTGACTATACCACGCTTGGGCGGACCTTGGGCGGACTACCTGGCGAGATCGCTGGTCCACCGTTGGTGCGTGTCGCGGGAGGAACGAGGACCCCGGCGTTCTACGTTCCACGCTCGCTTTGCTCATTCTCGGATTTCCCGTCACGATGATCCAAGCCCCCAATCTCAACGAGCGCATCTCCGCGACCAGCACGGGCAAGCAACACCTTACGGCAAACTCTCCGGTGTACGAAGCCGTCAAGACGCCAGCGGCTCTCGAGAGAGGTGCGCTGCGCGAGGGTAGCGCGCCAAGCCTCTTCTCCAAGGAGCTCCTGGGCCTGCAGGTGCAGTACGTGGCGGCCGGGCTCGTCTATACGGTGCTCTACATGATCGTCTACCCGTTCCTCAACAACTACCTGCGCATGTCGGGTGTGGAGACCACGTCTGCGCGCGTGCTGCTCTCGCTGCCCTACACGCTCAAGGTCTTTTTCGGCATCGTCTCGGACTGCTATCCGATCTTCGGCTTCCGCCGCCGCCCGTACATGGTGCTCGGCTGGGTGGCCTGCGCGGTCTGCTGCCTGGTCATGGCCGTGCTGCCCGTCGGGAGACCGTACTATTCCGACCCACTGTACGCGCTCGCGGACCCGACAACGTTGACCGAGGACGTTATCGCGAGCTTCAACACAGACGCCCCGTCCACGGGCCGCGGCTTCATCTGGCTGATCGTGATCGCCAACTTGGGTATGGTCGTCTCTGGGACGGCTGCTGGGGGCATCATGGTCGAGCTCTCGCAGCTCGAGCCCGAGAACGTGCGCGGCCAGCTGCAGACTTTGATCTGGATCTCCACCGACGTGGGCATGATCGGCGCCTCGGCGCTCGTGGGTTTTGGCCTCAACAGCGCCGACTTTGGTGGCACGTTCAGCGGCTCCATCGGCGTCGATGGGCTCACGTGGATCTGCGCCATCGCGTCTGCGATCACGGCCATGTCGTCGTGGTTCCACATCAAAGAAGACAAGGGCGCGCGGCTCTCGGTGCTCGCGGAGGCCACGAAGCTCTTCGACTTGATGCAGCTCAAGGTGGTCTACTACGTGCTCGCGTTCCAGCTCTTCCGCAACATGTTGTCGACCGTCGGCGTCACGGCGTCCTACCCGATCGCGAGCATCTGGGCCAAGGTCGAACCGCTGAACAGCAGCATCGCGAGCACGATCTCGTTCCTGATCTCGGCCGTGTCGCTCGCGTTCGTCTCCAAGTTCGGGCTCGGCTGGGACTGGCGGCGCATCATCATCGTCTCGCAGGTCGCGGTCGTCGCGATCGACTGCGTGCCGACGTTCGTGACGATCTGGGACGTCTACCGCAGCCAGTGGTTCTGGCTCGGCGTGCCGCTGCTCGAGCAGGTGCCGTCCAACTTTGCGTTCATCGTCGCGACGTTCTGCATGGTCGAGATCATCGATGAGGGCAGCGAAGCCACGGTGTTCGGTCTCTTGGGCTCGATGGCGTCACTCGCGTCGCCCTTCTCGGGCGTGATCACCAAGAACGTGGACGCGAACTTTGACATAGGCCTGGAGCGGCTCCAGGCCGACGACCACGACGTGCGCATGCAGGTCACGTACGCCTACCTGTGCCAGTACGCGCTCCAGCTCTTCTCGCTCGTGTTCGTGCTGCTGCTGCCGCGCCAGAAGGCCGAGACCCAGGCCCTGAAGCGGCGGGGCGAGCGGAGCTTCGTAGCGGGCGTCGTCGCCGTCGCGGGCTTTGCGTTCCTCTTCGCGTGGGCCGTTGTGACCAACATCCTGTCCATCTACCCGACCACGGCGTGCCTCGTCATCGCCGGCGGCACGGGTTGCTAGCCATATAAGTCGACAGGATATAGACCGGACAACCGGGACGTCGACGACACGTACACTGGGTTGAACAAGGCCCTCTTCATATTGGAGACTACATATAAACGTACGTTGTGCATTTGGTGGTGAGATGTTGATGCTGTTGTTGCGTACTTCTAACGCCACGCGCAATTGTTGAATGACCAGAACGACCTCGCTCTCGGCGGCCGCGCACTTGAGGTTGCCCCCGCCGTCACCGGCTCAACTGAGATCGATCACGTACTCGAACGGGTCGTTGCTCGGGTCCGTGATGGGCACGGTCTCGATCAGCCCGGCGGCCTGGTCGGCCTTGGCGGCGCCAAACAAAAACCCGAAGAACGCGTGGCCCATATCCAGCCCGGCCGTGACGCCCGAGCTCGTCCAGAACTTGCCGTCCACGACCCAGCGCGCCTTGCGCACCCAGTTCACGCGCGGGTGCGCGGCCGCGATCTTCTTGAACTTGCGCTTGTTGGTCGTGGCATTGCGGCCGTCGAGGAGCCCCGTGGCCGCGAGGATGTTGCCGCCCGTGCAGATACTCAGCACGAACGTCGACTGCTCGCCGGCGCGGCGAATGTAGTTTACGAACGCGGCGTCGGCCACCACGTCAGCGTCACCGGGCCCGCCCGGGATCACGAGCACGTCGAACTGCGTCGGCGCGCTCGGGTACGCGGCGTCGGCGAAGATGCCCGGGCGGTCGGACGGCTGCACGCGGCCCGCGCGGTTCGAGACGGTCGTGAAGCGCGCGGTCTTGTTCACGAGCGGCAGAAACTCAAAGTAGGTCACGGGGCCGACGTAGTCGAGTGCCGCCGTGTGGTCGAACACGATGACGCCGACCGAGAGCTCCGACGCGGAGGGCGCCGCTTGGATGGGCGAGTCGCTTCCGGCGAGCGCAAACGATGGCGCCACCGCGACGGCGAACGTCGCGAGGAAGAGATGGACAAGCTTCATGGGAGGACGGGCCACTGGGGAGTTGACTGGCGCTTGGGAATTTCGAGAGTGCGCTTGGGGATAG
>JAADWV010000308.1:0-39860 GCA_023336295.1 Pythium folliculosum
CCCCCCCCCCCCCCCCCCCCCCCCCCCCCCCCCCCCCCCCCCCCCCCCCCCCCCCCCCCCCCCCCCCCCCCCCCGGTGAAAAGCCATAAACATGCCACGGGACGAGTGCGTTGTTTTCTTCGTCGCCGTCCATGGTTCTACATCGGGGTTTGTCGAAGTTACACCATCAGATGCCGGTTGGTGCGACTCTTGCGCACGACCGCCACGCGAGTCGTACGTGACGCTGCGAGCGCGAAGACGAGAGCGATCCCGTCTTGGTGGAGACGAGGCAGTGGCGATGCGTGATCGAGACGCGGCTTTTTGTGGATGCCGGTGTCGTGGTCATTTCGGGCCGAGAATAAGCTGAGGAAGGCCACTCGATTCGCCAGCTGAACGGGCTCAACGGCAGGCTGCCCGTGGATTGTCTGGAGCGCGTTCTGAGACTCCGTGCAATGGCTCTGGACGACGCAGCGGAGGATACGCGAGTTCTGTTGGAGCATCGACACCACGAGCGACAGGATCGTGCGCACGTCGCTTGCCGAGTGGCGCTCGCTGAGATCGATATGGAGACTTCCGAGTTGGCGTGCAGCCGGATTCGTCGGGTCACCGAGGAGCTTCTCGAAGAACAGCGAGCAGCTCGTCAAGTCACTTACAAATAAGTTGTGCAAGTGAAGCGAGCGGAGATGAAGCAGCTTGCCTGAGTTCGGGGACAGTAGCGCCGCGAGCGAGTCGAGCTCGATGTTCTGGAGCGATAGATCTCGCAGCGTCGGCGCGAAGCTCTCGACGAGCTCGAGTACGACGGCGTCGTTGATCGCCGGGTCGTCAGAGACCGCCAACGCAAGGCTCGTGAGTCGCGGCAGACGATTGCGGAGTGCGTGGAGGAGCTCCACAAGCGGCGTGATCGTGCCGCCTTGGACGCCCAAGATACTCACGTCTAGCGCCACAATGTTCAAAGCAGCGAACTCTTGCTCAGACGTGTCGGTGCGTATAGCATCGACCACCGTTAGAAGATCTTCCGGAAGAAGCGTCCACTCCTTGAGCGTGACGCGGCACAGCTGGTGAGTCGTCTGGCGCCCGAAGACCGCTGAGGCGAACTGTTGCCACCGTCGCGCCCGCGCCGCCGGCTCTCGTCCGTACTCTTGCAGTACGCCGTCGACAGTGATTGCATACAGCGACTTGGCGTTCTGAACGGCACGGCAGAACACTCGCAGCGCGTCGGCGTTCAGCGGATTATGGAGCACCAGGTTTTGGATTCTAGGCGGGCGCCGAGAACCATCTCCTGCTCCATGAAGCAACTTGTTCACGGCGGACTCGAGCTGCTCGACCGAACCTAGATCACCCGAGCACGAGAGCTGGCCGATACCAATAACAGTGTCGGAGGGGAATGCATCTGCGAGCCACCGCAGCGCATAATACTCTTCGATGTGGAAATCCACGGCGTCGATCTCCATCAGAGTAGCATCCTCGCTGGTACGTCCGTTTCGCCAGCGGTCCGATTGTCGTAATGCCGACGCTAAGCGATCAAGGCCAGTGGTATCCCCACCATCCTCAAATCGTGGCGTGTTCACCTTAAGTCGCACCATCACCGCTTTCTGAGTCGCTGTTTTCCGGATGGGTTGTCCCAGGATCGTCTCTCTCGCCTGCTTAAACTCGGCGCTCAGCCCGTCTTGCTCGAAAGAGAGATGTGCGACCACGGCGCTCAAGCTCGCTGCCTCGCCCACGATCTCGAATCCGGGCGGGGTATCGCTCTCTTGTTCGCTTGTACTGTGCTCGCGTCCCGCGACTTCGAGCTGCTTTGTGATGCGCTCCAGTTGGGCCAGCGCACGCCCCACACTTGGAGGATCTACCGATGCGAGTGCCTGAAGGAGCAGTAGCCACTCGGCCACGCAGCGGTGGTCCACGACTCGCTCTGAGCGCTTCGTCTCCTCCTCTCGTTCGGTTGAGCCATCACTCTCGTCTTCGGTGTCTTTGCCCGCGAAGAGCCCGGACACCGCTGGAGCTGATGTACGGCGCAGCACCACGCGAACCCAGTTGCGCGGCGAGCCAGCGATCTGCGAGACGCCGCCGGGGACGCACACACCGCCACGCCCGATGCGCTGCGCCCACGGCGCCACGGCAAGCTCCACGCCCGGCGCCTCCGCCGTCGCCTCCGCCGTCGCCTCCGCCGTCGCCTCCGCCGTCGCCATCGGTGTCTGTCGTTCTGTTCCGCCGCACAGTGCGGCCCCACGTGGCTGCTGCGTGGGTGGGTGATCGCAAAGTCCCAAGAAATCATTCGTACTTAATCGGGACTATGTAGCCATCTCTACAGCTACGACTATTTTGATTGGCTGTGAGAGGATCCTCTCGATAGTTTCAGCAAATCAAACAGCAAGTTTTCTTTTGTCTCCACACCCAACCCTGCGAGGGGTTCAAGCAGAAGGGTTGGTACCTTGGCCGTCGCGAGGGTTCGCATTTTGAGGGGACCGGTCCGTCCCCATCGCGCGCGCCTCCCTTTCGTGGCTACATCCAGGGTTCAGTGGTTGTGCTGTCCACAGGGACACCGTGGCATGGTCCTCCCTCTCGCGGTGTTGAAACCTCACACTTCAATCTGCTCGCGAAGAAACAAGAGCCGCCTCCCTCACTATGCGCCTGCTCTTCCTCCTCGCGCTCGCGCTAGCGGCGCGCGCGGCCAATGCGTTCTCGGTCCGCGACGGCGTCGCGTCCGAGTCGTGGATGGGCAGCCTCAACGACAGCGCGCCGCTGTGCGATCTCGTGCTGCCGGGCACGCACGACGCCGCGGCGTTCAACCTGGACCTGCCTGTCGCGCGCAACCTCGTGGTCACGCAGAGCGCGCCGATCGGAGAGCAGCTCACGCGCGGCGTCCGGTACGTGGACTTCCGCGTGGGCATCTGCGCAGGCACGACCGACAAGCTGTGCATGTTCCACGGCGACATCTATCTGCGGCTCAACTTTGACTCGGCGCTCGACATGGTCAAGCAGTTTTTGGTCAAGTACCCGAGCGAGGGCGTCGTGATGCGGCTCCAGCACGAGCGCCAAGGCGGCATCGACGACTTCCAGGCGTTTGTGGAGACCAACTACCTCAAGAAGGAGCCTGATCTCTGGGTCATGGGCAAGGCCAAGCCCGCGCAGTCGCTCACGGTCCGCGACGTGCGTGGCAAGATCCTGCTCTTCTGGAGCAGTGGTGCCAAGACCAGCGCGTTCGGGTACGACTACAACGTCGTGGACACGCGTACCAACTACGAGTTTGACAGCATGAACGAGCTGGCCGACGGCTTCCAGAAGCGCGCGCAGGCGTCCGGGCAGGCGACTGGGTGGTTCGAGAACCCGACCTCAGGGCTCGTGTACTACACCGTGCTGGGCCAGCGCTGGTTCTCGCCGGACGCGCTTGACAAGACCGCCAAGACCATGGTCGCGCGCGTCCAGAAGATCCTTGAGACGACGCCGATGAAAAAGGGCATCGTGTCGATGGACTTTCCCACCGACGAGCTCATCACCTCGCTCGTCGGCGCCTCGCTCGACCGGTTCCCAGGCCACACGCGTCGCACGTGACATAGAGATAGCGGAGACCCTCGATGCATCTAGGTTCATAGCTTCAAACACTCGCTTTTGTTCATTTGCGCTTCTTCCTGGCCTTGGCGTGCTTGCGGCGCCGCAGCTTCTCGCGCTGCTCGAGGTCTCTCTCATCCAGGAGCTTCTTGATCTGCACGTCCAGCACGCGTACGATGTCGTCGCGGCCGACGGTCTTGGCTGCGCGGCGCGCATCGAACACCCGGTCACCCACGCGCGCGTGCTCGCACAAATACTCCACGACCTCCAAGTGGCCGTTGCGGGCGGCGCGGAACAGGGCCGAGTCCTCCCAGTCCACGCCGTGGCGGTGCTCGTGGAGAAACGCGATGACTTCCAAGTGGCCCTTCTCGGCGGCCTCAGCGAGCGCCCACGACGAGCAGCCTTCGCGTCGATGTGCGTGGAGGAACCGCAGGACCTCCAAATGGCCGCGCCGGCTCGCGCCGCCCATCGCGTAGACGGTGCAGCCCTCGCGGCGAGTCTCGTGGAGAAAGCGCACGACATCCAGGTGGCCTTGTGCTGCAGCCTGGTCCATCGCGTACACCGTGCAGCCCTCGCGCCGGTGTTCGTGGAGGAACCGAACGACGTCCAGGTGGCCGTTCGCGGCCGCGACGTCCATGGCCTCGGTGGAGGCTTGCGCCGTGCACTCTGCGTGCAGGTACCGCACGACCGCGAGCTGCCCGGTGGCAGCGGCCTTGTCCAGCAGCCCCTTGCAGTACCCCGCGGGCCGCACGAGCGACGGCCGAGAATGGAGGAACCGCACGATCTCCACTCTCCCACTCTCGACGGCGCTCGTCAGCACCGCTGGTGAGACCGTGAACAGCTCAGTGCGCAGCTCAAAGAGACACTGGATCACGTCCAAGTGCCCGCGCTGCGCCGCGCGCCGCGCCGTCTCGACATCGATGCCTCGCGCGCACTCAGCGGAGCAGTGCGTGAGCAGCCAGCGCAGCGCTCCCGCGTGGCCGCGGTGCGCCGCCGCATCCGCCGCGTCTGCGTCACCAGTGTGACGGTCAACTCCAACGGTCTCACCACCGTGGAGCCACGCGAGCACGTCGACGCGGCCGCATCGCGCGGCAAGGAACACGGCGCCGCGGAACTGGAGCTGCGCCATCGCGCGGTAGTATGGCGTACTCAGCGCGAGCGCGCGCAGCTCGCGCAGCATCGCCACGTCGCCGCGGCGCACCGCGAGCGCCACGAGCGCGCCCGTCTCTTGGTCTCGTTCATCGTCTTGATCGCTGTCGTCTGCCACTTGTCCGGGATGGCGGCGGTGGCGCTGCCAGTACGCGTGGATGCGGCCCGGCAGACCGGCCTGGAACGACACGAGGTGGCGGAAGAGCGCGGCGTCCAGCAGCACCGCCGCGGCCATTTGGCGAAGTCCCGTCAACGCCACTCGCGCGAGTTTTTCAGAACAGGACCGAACGGTCACCATGGATGTGGACCTTCTGGACTGTTGGGGGCATCCACATTGCATTTCATAAATCAGTTTACGGACATGAAGAATACCGGTTTGAGTCGGTTCGGTATGTACCACCTGGCCTGTTTCTGTGTTGCCACACCCAAACTTGTGGGGGATGGCAGGTGCGGTTGAACCCTTTTTCACCAATCAGCATGCGTCTTCCCGCATGTCACTGGCGCGAAGGAAGCCAGCGGCGAGTGGGTCTAACGTGGGTTCCGTCCGTGCGGCGACGTTGGACGCCTTGTCCGCCCAAACGCTCGCGGTCGCTCGGCCCCCACCCTCCTCCACGGCCCCATTGCCGTCTTCGCGCGCGCCACGATCGCATCGGCCACCGCCCCCACCTTCCTCCATCCACGAAGGTTCCATCTCGCGTGCGTCCGTGCCGGAGAGACCTAACCGTGGCAGGGGTCCCTCCCTCGCGCTCCTCTCCTCCCCAACGTTCAAGCACGTCGCCTCTCCCCCGTGCCACCTGTCGTCGCGTCGCCGCCGCCGCGCCAGCCGGTTCACGTGTAATCACGCCTAACAGTCATCCCGCCTGGCGTTCCTCCCACAGCGTAGCCCACGCTTTCCCCTCCCCTCCGCCCCCCTCCTCCGTTTAGACGCTCCGCCGTTTATCCGGACAGGCCCCCCGCTCATATATGCTCCACGACGCCGCGGGCTACCTCGACGGCAGCACCCCCAAGTCCTCCGACATGGACGACCCGCGCGCGCGCTTCCGCGCGGACCACAATGGGGACGCGTCCGCGCGGTCCGTCCACTCGGCCGCAGCCACATCCACACCGCCGCCGGCCGCCGGCCTCACCACGTGCTTCCAGTCGTCCACGCGGTGGTTCCAGCTCGTCATGTTCGCCGCGTTCGTGGTCGCGCTCGTGCTCGCGATGACCGCGCACTACGAGAATTTAAGCCCCGGTCTCATTTGGGGCGCCGTGCTCTCCATGTTCTCGGTCGTGTTTGTGATCCTGTCGTACGCGAGCGTGCCCAGCTACCGGCAGCACCCGAACCCGCTCATGTTCTGGCGCACGATCGCCGACATGCTCTTTGTGCTCCAGCTCCTCGCGCAGCAATTTGCGCGCTGCCTCTGGTTCGACTGCAAGCCGCTGTGTAACGCGCAGAACACGCAGTGCGGCTGCTCGTTCGACGACTCGGCGGGCGCCACGTGCGACGTGTTTGCCGGGCTGTTCGAATTTTCGCTCATCGCCGGCGAGGCCTGGTTCTTCTGCATGACGTTCAACTTGCTGCTCTCGCTCACGAACCCGTTCACCGACTTTAAGCGCAACACGCGCCTGTTCCACGTCTTCTGCTGGGGCATCGGCCTCACGCTCGGGCTCGTGCTCATGAACGCGGACGACTGGGCCGGCTACTCGGACCTCGGCGTGTGCTGGACCAACGCGCTGCGCAAGCTCCCACCGGGGAACGAGCAAGTGTGCGAGAACAAGGTCAAGACGGGCTTCACCGTGATCCAGAACTTTGCCGAGGGCAACTACAAGGCCGTGAACGCCAACCTCGTGAGCTGGTCGTTCTTCTACGTCTGGATGGGGCTCATCATCGTGTTCGGCATCGCCGTGTGGCTCTGGGCCTGGAAGCGCCTGAGCGAGGGAATGCCCGAGACCTACGCCATCCGCGTCCAGTCGATCAACCGCGCGCGCTTCAACGTGTTCGCCGTCACGTTCTACTGGCTGCTCGTCGGCGTCGTGTACATCAAGTTTCTGTCGCGGGACCGCGCGACCACGGACGCCTCGAGCGAGCTGCTCAACTTTATGATCGCAGGCAAAGGCTACGTCGACCTCGTGATCTGGTTCTCGCTCAACGACTTCCGCGTGTCCCACTTTACGCGCTGGCTGCGCACGCCCGAGGAGGAGGCCGAGGTGGACCTGAGCCCGCAGGTGAACGCGGCGCTGCGCCGTGAAGTGCTGTTCTACACGACCTCGGGCATCGTCCAGGCCGTGAACGCCGCCGAGCGGCTCCCGGCCTCGCAGCGCATCCAGCACCTGGCGCTGCTGCCGCAGTCCAAGAGCGGCAACGCCAGCAGCCGCCACCTGCAGACCGGCGACTCGTACGCGCGCCAGCAGTCGGACAACGACGGCGCCGTGTTCGACGAGAACCAGCGCGTGGCCAAGAACGCCGAGCGCACCAAGACGTTCCACGACTACGAGCCGCACGCGTTCAAGAAGATTCGCGAGCGCTTCGGCGTGACCAACGACGCGTACATCCGCTCGCTGTCGGCGACCGCGAAGGAGCGCCTGAGCGAGGGCGCCAGCGGCGCGTTCATGTTCTTCTCGGCCGACGGCGCGCTCATCGTCAAGAGTACGAGCAAAGAAGAGAGCACGTTCCTGCGCAGCATCGCGCAGCAGTACGCGGACTACCTGTGCGACCACCCGAACTCGCTGCTCACGCGCTTCTACGGCTGCCACTGCCTCGAGCTCTACGGCAAGCAGTTTTCGTTCGTGGTCATGGCCAACCTGTTCGACACGGAGCAGGTGATCCACTCGCGGTACGACATCAAGGGCTCGTGGGTGAACCGCCACGGCGATCTCCCGAAGCGCGGCAAGAAGGTCACGTGCCGCCACTGCAACCGCAAGTACGTCTTCCAGCACTCGGGCCCGGAGAACGCTAACTGCCCGTCGCGCCTCGGTGGCCACGAGCCGAACGTCGTGCTCAAGGACTCGGACCTCACGCAGAAGCTCAAGCTCGACCGCGACGTCGCGCTCGACCTGTACAAGCAGCTCTGCGCCGACAGCGACCTGCTCTGCTCGTTCGGTATCATGGACTATTCGCTGCTCATGGGCGTGAACGAGGTCGAGTACGTCGTGGACGAAGGGATGGACGACAGCGCGCTGCTCTCGCCCGTCAACATGAACGTCAACGCCAACGTGAGCGGCGCGCCGACCGAGTCGCCGTACAACCCGTTCCTGGAGCGATCCATGCTGGACGCGCGTGGCACAGGAGCGCCGTCCACGGGTCTGGGCGCCCCCGCCGCGGGTCTCGTGCCCGCCAAGCGCCACCACTTCAGCGTGTCGTCGAACCCGGATGCACAAGGCGGCCGCGGGCGCAAGGTGTCACGCCAGCGCGATGCGCTGCGAGACGGGCGGTCCGCGAGCAACGCGTCCGTGTCGTCCTCCGGGCGGCGGCTGCCGCGCTCGGGCATGCGGTACGCGAACACGGTGGTCGGCCCGGCGTACTACCACTTGGGCGTGATCGACATTCTCCAGACCTGGACGTTCCAGAAGCGGCTCGAGCGCGCGTTCAAGATCATCTTCAAGGGCGTCGACGGCGACGGGCTCTCGGCGATCCAGCCCGAGCTGTACCGGAAACGCTTCCAGCTCAAGATGGCCGACATCCTGGGCGTCGACGACCTCGTGGGCCAGGACACGGAGGACATTTTCACGCAGCAGAACTCGCACATGGACCTGGACACGGGCCGCGTCTCGCAGCTCAACCTCCAGTCGTTCCGCGAGCTCTCGACCACGGACCATTTGGTCATGGCGGACGCCCACTACGTCGACGGCGGCCGGTACACGCGCAGCAACTCGCGGCAGCAGCAGCGCGGGCTGGACCGCGCCGGCTCGTCCCAGTCGGTCGGCCAGGGCACCGAGGAGTACTCGGGTATTGATTATCATTTGTAAGGCTCCGTGGCCCCACCGCCCACGTCGAGACGCGTATCCTAGGTATGTACGGGAAAAGGAAATCCAACTCGCTTGCATGTTTCAAAGCCTGTGATCCCCATTGTCATTCTTCGCTCGCTCCTCAAATGTGTGACGAGCCAGCCACCACCAGCCGCATGCACCTTCATTGGTGTGGCGTGGTCCACACGCTTCCAGGCCACAGTGACGCCAGTAACGGCCTTCAACGGCTCCACGCCCATCCGCTCTATGCGTTGGATCTTGCGTCCGGTGGGAGCCCCGCGCGAAGAGTCGGAGGGTACGGGCTTCTTCCCCCTTCCCCCAATATTTATTAGAGCGGCGGCTTCTGTGTGTGGAGGAGGCCTTGTGCACTTCTCGGTCTCATTTCTCCCCCAGCCGAATCCCACACAGATCAACCAAAACCATGCAATCCCACTGCGTTGAAGACCCACTCGCCGAGGCGTTTGACGAGATGCCCATGCGGAGGCGGCGACGGAGCCTCCCGCACTGCGAATTCCCGAGTTCGTCGTACGACCGGCAGCCGACACCCGCAATGGACGTTACGAGCCTCGTGGAGGTGCTGCTCACGAGCGCCGCGGAGCTGTACGGGCGGCTGCTGCGGCTCGCGTTCCCGCGCCCGTTCACGCCGTCGAGCCAGGTTTTCTACTGGCCCGACCCCAGCGGCGCCAAGATGGCCGAGCTCTGGACCGACGAGAGCGGCACGTGGCGCTGCATGAGAGACCCACAAGACGACGACGAGGCCTCGGCGGCCGCCACCGAGTGCTCCTCCGTAGACTGGCTCAGCGACGTGGACGCAAGCGAGGCCTCTCTAGCGCTCCAGGACTCGGTCGATGAAGATGAAGAGGACGACGACGACTGCGCGATCGAGACGCGAGCGGCGCGCGTGCTGAGTGTGGCGTCCTACTGCCCGGACGACGCGGTGCTGGTCGTGGATCAGTACCTGTGCGAGTGCGGCAAGTGCGCGCAGTACGACGTGATCGCGCGGGATGTCGCGCGCGTGGTCACCTGGCGCGAGCCCGAGGAAGTCGCGAGCGTCACGCGGCTGCTCCAGGCGTTCTCGACCTACAACGAAGCCATCGGGTACCACGCCGAGATGATCGAGACCGCGGACGAGTGCCTCGGCACGTGGAGCGGCGACGAAGACCAGGCGTTCACTTCGTTCGTGATGCTCCAGGACGTCGTGCCCTTCTTGTGCGCCAACGCAGTGTGAGGAGGAGTGATTATCAGAGGTTTTGTCGACAATGACGCCTTTCTCCCATTACAGGAGGCGTCTTCGAGGGACCAAACGACAACTCACTCGTCTCAAGAGCATCGCCATCATTGCGGCGAGCGTGCTCCTGCGTGGCGTGTACAGAAGATCCGACGAGGCGTCGAGTAGTGGTAGGATAGCAGTAGCTAGTGATATTTAGTGATGATAGTGAGGTAGTGTACCAGGTAGTAGTCCACAGCGAGTCGAGGGGCAAGGTTACTAGAGTAATTTGTGTAGTGGTAGTATAGCGAGCAGTTTAGCGTAGTCGGATGGAGATTGTTGTAGAGAAGGCATAGCGTATCCTAGTCGTAGCGGTAGGTTCTTACTCTAGAAGAAGTGGATAGTAGGAGCTGGTAATAGTCGGGCGTTAGCGCAGGCACCGCTTTGTGGCGACGTAACTTGTGGCTCGTGACGATACTACGTAGTAGGACCCAAGTCGTCGACAGAGAGATAGAGATAGACAGATTGATAGAGAGCGTGCCTCTCGAGCAGCACGCTGTGCCAACAGAAACGAAAACAGAAACGTAGTTTGAGGCGACCACAAGGACAGTGATGGCGCGAGCAATTCCGCTTTGAGTCATTTGGGCGACCCGACTCCTCCGAGCGATCGACTCTCCCGAGCTCAGCACCGTCGCGCAAATCCCTTGAGCACACCACTAACCGAGCGCGCTTTTGCTGCGATGGCGACATGTCGCTGAGAATCCACTGGTCTTGGATCCACGACGTTTCGTGATGATGGTGTGTTCGACCAAAACATACACACACACGTCGCAGAAACCCAGTCTACCTCTATAAATGGATACACCGATTACACCGATGGTACATCAATCGTACTATAATACGCATTTCTTATGATTGGATACCTCTATAACGTGATTTCGGCGGGTTGACGACGTTGATGTCTGTCCCTTCCAAACGGATCGTTCACGCCACATCCACGCTGAACCGCTGTCAACCGCCTTCTCCGCCGCCACCGCCGCCGTGCTGATGAGCTTGTTGCGCCGCGTTCCCCGTCCCGAGCGGTCGTCACACACACGAGTCATCCAACATCCAGCGCCTGCTCGTTCACCCGACATTCGGAGTGAAGGTCGCCATCTGACTCACTTGCCTTTGAGCGAACAGGCTCCCAGCAGTACTCTCCCCCTTTCCCACACCCACAGACGAGGTCCAGTGCAGTACACAGTTCCCAATGGACGCCGACGAGATCGAGCGCGCGCTGCGCGCGATCGTGCCCAGCGCGTCGCCGGCGCAGCTCATGGACGCGGTCGTGCAGCACGCCGTGGCCGCGAGCCGCGCCGATCCGCACCGCAAGCGTCGCCGCGCCACGCGGCGCCACGGCGCGTACGTGCGTAAGCGCGAGCTCGAGCAGTCGCGGCTGTACAACCTGCCGCTCGACGTGATCGACCTGCATCGCCAGATCGCGCAGCTCGAGCAGCTGCGCGAGATGCTCGCGGCGCGGACGCTGAACGCGCGCGATGCCGGCGACGGCTCGCTCGTGCGCACGGCCAGCGTGTACTACGACGTGATGGCGCGCGGCTTCCAGGACATCGTGACGCAGGACCACCGACGGATCGACACGCGCGCGTACATCGCGGCGGCCATGCGCGAGGACGTGTGGATCGGTCGCTTCTGCGGGCGCCAGAACTTTGTGCCGATGATGCAGCGCTACACGGCGTTCTTCGCCGACAACCGCCTGCGGCTCACGAGCGCCACGGTACTGGCCGCGGGCGACCACGTCGTGGTGCGCACAAAGGGCCAGTACAGCGCGCGGCTCACCACGCGGACGATCGAGGCGCTGTTCCCGCACATCGTTGAGGACACGTCCCACGCGGGGCTCGTCCGGCGGCTACTCGCGCGGCCGCTCGAGGGCGAGTCCACGTTCGACTTTGTGTTTGACCGCGCGAGTGCGCGCGTCGCGCGCTTCGACGCCGACATGAACTTTCTTCCGGCGTTCCTGGAGCTCGTGCCCGACCCCGAGGAACTCGCGTACCTGTTCAGCCAGGCCAAGATCTCGGAAGAGATGTTCATCGGCGAGCTCGACGAGTTCGACGCCTCGCGCTCGGCAGCATGCGCGACCGATGAAGAGGACGCGACTACTAACGCAGCCACATCGCCGTCGTCGCCATCGCTCTCCGACTCATCGGAGACCTGCCGGACGCCGTCGCCGCCGGCGGTGTCGCGGAACCTCAAGATGGCCGACCTGCTCTCCCCGGAATGCGACGACGACGCCGAAGGCACGGTGCGGATGCCGGCGCTGTATCACGTGTAATACTTTCTGTCGCTCGACGCGCCTCTCACTAGTGGCATTACGAGTCCAAGCGCTCTGTGAGCCTTGGTGCATCATACATTCACACTCTAAATGGATCTATTTGCTTTTTTGGACATCAAATCCACACACTACCTCTCCTATGCACCACCTCGACTACGCTTCTTGTGGCGATCTCCGCCCCTCGACTCCTCGGCCTCGTCAGGGGCATACGCACGCACGTACTTGGCCTCCACCTGCTTCTCCTTGGCGTTGTCCAGCACGTACGCGACGTCGTACGCCACGGAGGCATCCGTGCCCTCGGTCACCTGGGTCACGCGCGCCACGCCGCCGGGCTTGTTCACGTTCGGCCCATCCCGTGCCCGGACCTTCACAACATCTCCCTTCTTGAACACGACCGACGGGTCAAAGCCCTCGTCCGAGTCTTCGTCGATCACGAGGCGACGGGCGAGGTTCCGGTCCGCGAGCGCGTCGTCTGCGCCATCTTCGTTGTGCTCGTCGTCCACATCGACCACGATGGGCACGCTCTTTCGCCCAGCCGAGTCCTCTGCGCCATCGCCCGCTCCAGAGCGTCGACGCTTTCGCTTCGAGTTGGACTTGGACGACGAGATCGCGCCGCCAGACTGGGCGCCGCGCTGAGGACTCTTGGCAGGCGTGTTGTGCTTCGACTCCTGCCGCTGCGGCTTCATATGCGGCGGCCACTCAATCTCATTCTGCATTCCCGACGTCTTCAAGTGCTTGGGACACCACGCCTGGTAGTGCGGGTCGCGCGTGAGAAGCCCATTCACGTAAGCACACGACACGTGGTACGCCGTCACGCACCGCTGGTTGGCACACTGGATCTTGCTGAGGCCCTTCTTGCCGCCGCAGATCTGGCACGTCAGCGCGCGCCGTTCGTCCGCCGGGATGTGGTCCAAGCCGTGGGCCACGCCGTTCTTGAAGAATGTCTCGGGAGTGTACATCGCACACTGCGGGTGCACGACGCGGTCGCACGACGTCGCAGCAAAGTCGCCGCCCGTGAGTTCGCAGAGCACGCACACCTCGTTCCCCTCCTGCTTGATCTTGTTGATAAACATGCCGCCACACGAGTCGTCCTGGTCCGACTCAGAATCCGAGTTGTCGCTACTGTCGCCACGCGCACGAGCGCCAGGCTTGGACTGATCCCGCGTCACGCCTGGCGTGCGCCTCGCGCCCTCCTCGTCACTGGAGGCATCACTATCCTCGAATTCCCTCCGCGCTGCAGCGATATCGCGGTACATCGCGTCGTAGTGTTTCCACTGGATCTCGTCGAGCTTGCGCTTCCGGTACTGCTTGGTCGCATACTCCTGCTCCACTGCGAGTTGGAGCGCCGAGAAGAGCGCTTCGTTGCGCTCCATCACGTACTTAAACTGCGCCTGCGCGGCGATAAGCTGCTTCGTCACCTCGCTCTCCTCGTCTTCAGCATCGGACTCGTCAGCGTCCTCGCCGCGGTCGACGACATACTCGAGACTGCCAGAAAGCGCGTCGGACAAGAGCGCATCGACGGCGTTCTGCTTCACTGGGAAGTGCACGTGCCACAGGATCTCTCGCTTGGCGGCATCATGACCGCCGCCCAGCTCGTCGAAACCCTTTTGCATTGTAACCGAATTCTGGAGCACCGAGACCTGGAGCTGCACCTTCTTTTGAGTGATTCGCGTCATGGACGGCAATTCCGCGTCCTTGTCAGCGACCACGAGTCGCAAACCGAAGCGAGCCTGTACAGTCTCTGGTTCGCGCTCCGCCACTGGTGTCGTGTCGGCCTTATCAGTCGGCGTATCCGGCTGCTGCTTCGTAGGCGTGGACTCTTGGTTCTCCCCCTTCAAATCGACAACCGCCTGGATCCACTTCCGCTCGACCTTCTTCTCGGATCCACCCAGGATGTACGAGATATCGTAGACGTAGCGCTTCTGTGAGCCGTCGGCCGACGTCTCCTCATGTACTTTCCGAACACGGCCAGCGCCGCCGAGCTTGTTGATTCCCGGCCACGTTCGCTTCGCAACCTGTACTGTCGTACCAACCGCCAATGGCGGAAGGTTGTCCCACTCATCATCCTGTCCAACTTGCTCCAAATTCACACCGACGAAGACAGAGTCAGACGCCAGGTAGCGCTTCTTCTGCTTCTGGCTGTCACGATACTCCTGGATGTACTTGGGAACAGGATGCTCGCGAGAAGGGAAATACAGCAGATCCTCGGTCGTCTCCGAGTACTCGGGGTGTGCCTTGCTCAAGCGAAAGCCAACAAGCGCTTCGACCTTGCCGACCAGCTGGTCCCAGGTCTTCTTATCAAACTTCTGCACAAAAAATCCCGCTTCGAGGGATTTCCACATCAGGTTCATCGCGATCTTGCCGTCTGAGCGCAAGTAGAACCACGGCCAGTCGGTGCTAAGCGCCTCCTCCATAGGTGTTCGATCCGATGACTTGTCCACCGATTTCGGTGGCTTTGGTTCCTCGACGGGGGGCTCCGCTGGTCCTGTTACGGGTTTCTCTTGTTGTGCTTTTGGCTCGGGCACCACAACCGCAGCAGGCTTGACGGGCGTCACAGGCTTGGGCGGAAAGGACGGTTTCGCCGACGCGGGCGGAAGAACTGACGTAGCTGTTGTGGTGGTGGCAGCCACTCCGAACGATGCGAGATTTCGCTTGGACTTCAACTTCAGCCAGATGCGGTATGGTGGCTGGAGCGACATCAGGATTGGCTTGAGCGACACTGTGTCACGCTTCCGCAGTGTCACGTCGTTGACCGTCATCATTTCGTCACCGTCCTGGAGGATGCCTCGGCGAAGCGCGTCAATCACAACCGCGTTCGTATGGAGCTGTTGGGCTTGGAGCAGCATGAGTTTGCCATTTGGGCGCTCCTCGGTCCGCACGCTGATACCCAGGGGTAAGCTCGGAATAATGAGCAGCACGTCCTCGAACATGCCAGTTTCGACCACGGGACCAGAGACGGGAACGAAGACCTGCGTCGTCGTTTGGACAGTCGGCGTCACCAACTGGGAGGGGACTTGGGCCGGTGCCATCGGACCAGGCAGAAGTGTAGCCGCCTGCGGTGTGGCCAGTCTAGGTTGCGGTGCCTGCGGTGACGCAGCTAGAGCAACAGGCGTAGTCGATTTCGCCATGTTTGGCTTGGTGAGTTGCTTCGCGATGCCAAACGAAGGCACCATCAGAGTCTGCTGTTTCTTCGGAGGTCTTCCACGCCCTGGACTCTTCACTTTTGCTGGTGACACGCGCTGCGGACGAGGCGACGCCGCAGCGGGCTTGGCGGGAGAGGACTTCGCTCCCCGCGCTGGCGATTTCCGTCTCGCGGGCGAGTTGACGTCCGAGTCGATGTCCGACGAGAACATGCTGCTGTTATCTGACTCCTCGTCGAGTACAATACCGTCGTCGCCTTCGCTCGACTCGCTCGTTTCGCTGTTCCGTCGTCGCGGGAGTTTCTTCTTGCCCTTCATCCCTACCCGAACATGAGGAGACGCTGGCGCCGGTGTCTCTCGTGGCGTTGGCGCTTTCCGCTTGGGCGCTTCCTCGTCTGTCGTCGCTGTCGTCGCCGGCGGCTGGTGTTCTTCACCGCAAAACTGCTTTTGATGGCGGGCGCAGCCGCTACCGAACTGACTCTGTAAGTTCAGATTGCCCGGCGTTAGCTTCATGTCACGACAAACGCGAACTCACAATCACGACGTACCTTGTCCTCCATGAACATAAACTTGATGTTGTTCTTGAGCGCACACAAGACGTGATACGAGGTCGTGCACTTGCCCACAACACACTGCGCACAGGCGCCGCGGTCCCTACGTTCCAGAGATAACAAGACCATTCTCAGTTAGTCTCGATGACCCCGCGTCATTTGCGCGTCAAGCCGGGACGTACTTCTTCTTGCAGAAACAGCAGCGCAGCTTGCGTCGTTCGCCAAGTTGTTCCTGTGATGATATATCTCGGTCAGAAGAAGGCTTCTTGCGTCATTGCGGCTTCCACCCATGTTCGTGATCACTTACAATGCCGCCGATGACTTCCTCGCCGCTGTGCTTGTGCGACGCCTGGACGTACAGCTCGGGCAGGAACATGGAGCAGGCCATGTGGACCCACGTGTCATCCACCGTGGCGATGAACGCGCCGCCTTTCTCCTTGCAGGCCGCGCACGAGAGCTCGTACGTGGGCGTGACATTGGTGCCGACATCCTTATTCTCCAGGTACCGCGTGCACGGGCGGCAGAACCAGTCGTCCTCCGGCAGGTCCTCGATGCGGTAACACGACTGGTGGACCGCGACGCTGCACAAGTCGCAGATCACGATCGGGTCGTGGTCGAGCGAGTCGGGATGTAGGCACACGCTGCACACAATGTCGTCGTCGTCGCCCCGCGTCGCCGACGGTGACTTCACGGGCTGTTGCGCCGCCTTGAGCTGATGACGGGGCGACGGCGACGGCGGCGGCTTCGCAAGCGCCAGCGGTCGGTTGTGGGCGACACCAGCAGCGGTGGCGACCGCCGTCGCACTCGCGGCGCCGCTCTTCCGGCCACCGCCGCCGCCGGCGCTGCTCTTGGTCACCGCGAAGATGTTCTTGGTCATACCGCGCGCGGCCATGCCGGCCTCCTGGTCCAACTCGAGAAACAGCTCCATCTGCTGGCGAAAGTGCTGCAGCGACGCGAGCAGAAACGTCACGTTCTCGCCGGCGTCAAAGATCTCGTCCTCGAGCTCGTGGACCAGCTCGTCCAGCAGCTCGGCGAGGTCGTTCTCGTCGCGACCGCGCTGGAGCAGCTCCTGCAGCTCCTGCACGCGCGCGCTCACGCCCGCGTGCGCGATCTGGAAATCGAACAGCTCGTGGCGCTCGAGCCGCGCGAGCGACTCGGCCGAGAAGCGGCGCTCGCGCGCGCCGCCGTACGCGCCGCTGGTCCCGCGCATGTCGCCCAACGCACTACTGGGTAAGGGAGGAGCCGCACAGTGGAGCGGAGGCGGAGGGGACGTGGAGGCGGAGAGGAGGGGAAGAGCGGAGGAGCGGAGGAGCTCGTCGCGGTAGAGAATCCCTTGCTTCCGGATGGCGAGGGTCAACGGCGCGATCGGGACCAAAACGCGCGCCTTCCCGCCAAAACCCTCCAGAGTGGGCACTGGAACTATCACACTAAGTACGTCGATCACTAAGTACGAGTGATGTGGTCTACTAGGTACGGTATGTGCGACGTGTGAACATATACAACGTATATTGGTCAGCCATAGGAGTCGCTGGCAGTTGTTGCTAGACAGTTCTTCTTCGTGCTGGGGCTTCGATGAGAGGGCATCGCTCGATTGGTGATCCGACAGGGAGATTCGGACGTGGAAGATGAAGAGACCGATTGCCCAACTGCAAGTGCCAGATGCCGGTCGCCATCGCGTGCCTCCGTGCGGCTTCTCTACTCGCCGCGGCATCAACGGTACCCAGTGATCTTCGTTCTTGCGACACACACGAGGAGACCATGGGAGGACAGCCAGGCACCACCACGCTCCAATTGTGAGGGATGAGCCGCTTGACGATCTGGAACCTGCCGCGTTATTCTACTGGTTTGCATACTGACAGATCGTTCCGAGAGCTACATACAAAGACTGGTGAGTCTGCCCGGCGTTCTGCTGCTGGGGGCACAGACACCGGATCGTAAACTCGGTCGGCCACATTGGCTTTGTGCAACCGCGTAAACGCCTACGGCTGTCGAAGAAAGGACGTCGGCTGACATAGACGAGCCCACTGGAAAGCGGGAGGAGCGCTGGACGGGTAGCTTCAAGTTGAAGCCGACCTTCCTTCACGTGACCTGCACGCGTCAACCGGCGCCACAGAGGACCCTCCGAGATCTTCAGTCGGTTGCTCACACGAATGGTCCAATCGCACTCCTTAGACTACTCTGAACTAGTCGACACCAGGCTCACCCGCCTTCAACTTGTGTGAGCAACGTAAACAGTCCCGGCCACATTGACCCTGTCCCACCACGTCAACACCGCACACACGCATACTGGTTCTGGCGCCTTACCCGACGTGTGGTTGCGACACGGGGGAAGAGGTGGCGACTGATAGCCCACACGTACGCCAGCGGCGAAAGATCTCCGACGGAGCGGTGGGGCTGACGAGACTCTTGGAGAACAGGCGTTTGGCACAGCTACCAGGATCCACGCAACGCTTGCGACTTCCAAGGGTGGCGACCCTTGGAGGTTCGGAATAGCAGGCACCACTCATTGGCAGGCAGCACCAAGCTGATTCGCACCAGCAGTTGCTCGAGAAAACGACCTGGGGATACTAAAAACAACACTGTGGCTACATACAATTTGTGTGGCGCACAGCGATCGCCTGTAGCCACAATATTGTGAATAACGATCGCCATCTTCACGCTTCTCGCCAAGATTTATTTAGTTCTCCGCCATGGTTCTCCTCCGACCCTGGACGGGTCGGATCATCTGCGAAACGCCTCTGCGAGCCGATGTGAAGCCGAAGCCGTCGGTCGTTTTTCCTCCTCGCTCCAGCGACGACTCTCCGCCACACGCTGACGCGTAAGGCGGCGGGGTCGCTCTCTCCTCCTCTTCCTCTCCCTTTTCCTTCTTCGCGTTCTCGTCCGAGCCCTCACAATTCATTTGCGCATTCGCCTTCAGCTGCACACTCGCCTACCAGCCTCCAACGCTCCCCTGCTCCTCACGATGGTGTCCCCGACCGCCAGCTACAAGCTCTTCACGTCGTACAAGCTCGGCGAGGGCCTCGAGCTCAAGAACCGCGTGGTCATGGCGCCGCTCACGCGCGCGCGCGCCAAGCCCACGGGCGAGCCGTACGAGATCCACGAGGTCTACTACGAGCAGCGCGCGAGCGCCGGGCTCGTCATCACCGAGGCCACGAGCGTCAGCCCGACCGCGCACGGCTGGTACTGCGCGCCGCAGATGCACAACGCGTCCCACATGGAGGCCTGGAAGCGCGTGGTGGACCGCGTCCACGCCAAGGGCGGCAAGATCTTCCTCCAGCTCTGGCACATCGGCCGCCAGGGCCTCGGCAAGCTCAGCCCGACGAACGAGGTGGTCTCGGCCTCGGCCATCGGGCTGCCCGGAGGGAGCCTGCGCGACCCGGACGGCGTGAGCCACCACCCGTACAGCGTGCCGCGCGCGCTCGAGACGGACGAGGTCGCCGGCGTCATCGAAGACTTCCGCAAGTCCGCGGCGCTCGCGAAGCAGGCCGGCTTTGACGGCGTCGAGGTCCACAGCGCGAACGGCTACCTCGTGGACCAGTTCCTCCAGTCTGTGAGCAACCAGCGCACGGACAAGTACGGCGGCTCGGTCGAGAACCGCGCGCGCTTTTTGCTCGAGCTGCTCGACGCGCTCAAGCTCGTGTACCCGGCCGACCGCATCGCGTTCCGGCTGTCGCCCAACGGCTCGTTCGGTGGCATGGGCGCGGCCGACAACTACGAGCAGTTCACCTACGTGATGGAGCAGCTGAGCAAGCACAAGATCGCGTACGTGTCGATCCTCGACGGCCTGGGCTTCGGCTACCACGACAAGGGCCGCCTCGTGACGGCGTTCGACGCCAAGACGGCCTACAAGGGCACGATCCTCGTGAACGGCGACTACACACGCGACATCGGCGAGGGCACGCTGCGCAGCGGCGCCGCCGACCTCATCTCGTACGGCCGCCCGTACATCGCGAACCCGGACCTGGTCGAGCGCTTCCAGAACGACTGGCCGCTCCACCCGATGGCCGGCTACGAGACCTGGTGGGACCCGTCCTGGGGCGAGAAGGGGCTCATCACCTGGCCCGCGTACGAGGCGCCCGTGACGAACTGAACGCCAACGGAGATGCAGGCACCTCCCTGCACACGTCACAGACCTCCATTAAATCCGATATCGCTCTCTCTCTCGTAAAACCGTATGCCCAGCATACTATGGGTACCAGAGTCACACCAATTTTGGTGGGAAGCCTGCGTGACCATGAGCGCGCGGCGCCGCGACCCGCGCGCGCCGTCGCCGCGTCGCTTCCAGCGCAACGCGACGGCCGCCGAGTCCTGTGAGTTCTACGGCGTCGCGGACGCGCTCTCGCAGTGCCGCGTGCCGCGCTCCTGCGCCGACTGCCTCGCCAAACCCGTAGGTCTCACTTGCCGTTCGTACCTCTGCACGGTCTCATTTGGTGCTCACACCTCGTGGCTCTGCCTTGCAGGGATGCGTGCTTACGGTCACCGGCATCTGTAAAGACGCGAAGCAGAGCGACGACGACTTGTTTGGCGACGCGCGCGTGCTCGCGGAAACGAGGGGCGACAAGACGCAGACGCCGACCGTGCGCTTTGAGCTCCTCGTGCCCACGCCCGTGCTCTTCGCGACCAACGCAACCTACTGCAGCGCAAGTGATGCAACGTGTGCGCAGTGCCGCGCCCAGTTTGAGCAGATGGCGCGCACCAACCGGTCGAGCCGCAAGGCGCTGGCCAAGGCGTTCTGCGTGGGCGCCGACGGGCGATGCGTCTGCACCGGCGTGTGCTAAGTGCCGGCGTACAGAGCGACAGTAGCCCAGGACTACCAGTGCGAGGGGCCAAGATTGTACTACGTAGCGGGCCACAGTGTTCCAGATTTTTCGTCCAAGCGGCGTGACCCGCGCGCGCCTCTGTTGCCGCGAGTGTTGGTGAGAGAGAGTGCCGAGACCTGCTCGTACTACAACGGACTCGACGCTCGCGGCTGTCGGCGGCCACGAATGGCGAGCGACTGTCTTCGGCGCGCGGTACGTCTGGGGACCGCACAGGAGATTGACGCATCGCCGTTTGTTTGAGCTGATAGATGAAATGCGCTGGTGGTAGGGCTGCATGATCGCCGGAGCGTGCGTCGATGCGCAGCACCCGGTGGCAGAACTGCACAACGCCTCCAAGATTTCGATCAGTTTGAGTGGCGGTAACGTGCGCTACGCTACCAGTAACTCCAGTGTCTGCGCGTCCGGCGACACAGGTTGCTCCTCGTGTGCCTCCGACATTGAGTTCTACAACCAAGGCCACGCGGTGGATGCGTTGAACGTGCGCTGCGTTGGATCGCTCGGGTGCATCTGCGATGCCTTTCTGGCTTACCACGATACGCAGTGGCTCGAATTACGCAGTGACCGAGACCCTGACTGTGGATCGTATAGACCGAATACCGACCTAGCGCTCACTGGTTTGGCCGCGGGGTTCGTCATCTTCTTGATGTTCGTCGGGGGCTGTTTGCGGTTTGCGCTTGTTCGACGACGACACCGAGCAGCAGCCAGGGCGGTTCAAGCCCAGGCATCGCGTATAATGCGCTATATGCTGGACATCGTGCCTGGCGGATTGGACCTCGATCTCTTTGGCTGGCGACGGTACCATCTTGCGCTACGCGAGAACGAGCATCGGCTTTTGCGCGGCGAAGAAGTCGTATCGCCGGTCGCGCGGCCCATATTCGAGCTGAAGGATCTGCTGATTCCAACGGCACCTCCGCTCGAGGAACGCGAAGAGTCGACGGCACCAATGAGGTCTGATCCGATGGCTCCCGTTGTCACATTGAGTGACCTCCATCCTGGCGAGGCAGACGCATCGTTCTCGACGGCCCCAGCGTCTGACGAGGATCCGACGGTGGCGATATCGCCGCCGCAAGGCGCGCGCCAACGCCGAGTTGTGGCGTCTCGACAAGTTTGTCGTCCGGATGAATAGCGCTAGACCTTCTCATCGAGCTGCATCCTCTGTGCTGGTCGTGACGGTCCATTGTGCGTCCTCTAGACTGATCACCACGGTCTCTTGTGTCACATCCAACTCTCGATAAGTGCGTTCAATGCCTAACAAAGATCGCTTTATGTAGTTTGCGCTGAAGACGGGGTTAGAGTGCCGCGTTGCGATTGAATTTTCTTTGAGTTAGAGATTTAGAGACGCGCTTCGATTGCTCTAAAAGAGTGGCCGGAGCGCCAGGTGACTACCGTTAGTCTACGTGCACGTTGGCACCGTCGTGGAGCGAGTGGGAAGCGGCCATCATTGTAGCAAAGGGATCAGTCTGGTCAGCTCTTCGTCAAAAGTCCGACCTCGACGTATTTGACAGCTGGCTGGCGATTTTCCAGCAGTTGCTTCTTGCCGAAGTGCCTGCTCACGTCCCACATTTCCGCAAAGACGGTTTTATGATGTGTTTCCCTTAGAACCGCATGTCTCCACCGAATGCGTGTAAACACGAGAAAACCTTGGAGCGGAAAATGAGCACGCGGCGCCGCGACCCGCGCGCGCCGTCGCCGCGGCGCTTCCAGCGCAACGCGACGGCCGCCGAGTCCTGCGAGTTCTACGGCGTCGCGGACGGGCTCTCGCAGTGCCGCGTGCCGCGCTCCTGCGCCGACTGCCTCGTCAAACCCGTAGGTCTCACTTGCCCATTGGAGCTCTCCACGGTCGCATTGGTGCTCACTCCTCGTGGCTCTGACTTCTAGGGATGCATGCTCACGGCTACCGGTACCTGCCAGGAGGCAAAGGAGCCCTACGCCGACTGGTTTCTCGACGCGCGCGTGCTCGCGGAGACGCTTCGTGTCAAGACCCCGGCGCTGGTCGTGCGATTCGAGCGCCTTACGGCCACGCCCGTGTTCTTCGCGCACAACGCGACCTATTGCAGCGCAAGTGATGCAATGTGCGTGCTGTGCCGCGCCCAGTTTGAGCAAATGGCGCGCACCAACCGATCGACACGCGAGGCGCTGGACAAGGCTTTTTGTGTGGGCGCCGACGGGCGATGCGTCTGCACAGGCGTGTGCGAAGTGCCGGCGTACAGAGCGACCAAGGCCCAGGACTACCAGTGCGAAGGGCCTACACTGTACTATGTAGAGGGCCACAGTGTTCCAGATTTTTCGTCCAAGCGGCGTGACCCACGTGCGCCGCTGCTGCCCCGAGTGTTGGTGAGAGAGAGCGTCGAGACCTGCGCGTACTACAACGGGCTCGACGCTCGTGGCTGCCGGCAGCCACGACTAGCGAGTGACTGCCTTCGGCGCGCGGTACGTCTAGGGAACGTATAGTTGGTTCACGCGTTTTTCAACTGATGGAGGTGTGTGATGTTGCTAGGACTGTATGATATCCGACGGGTGCGTCGATGCGCAGTACCCGGCGAATGACCTGAGCGACGCCACCAAGATTTCGCTCAGTCTGAGCTACGTGCGCTATGCTACCAGCAACTCCAGTGTCTGCGCGTCCGGCGATGGAGCATGCCCCTCGTGTGCCTCGGACATTGATCTCTACAGCCAAGGCCAGGCGGTCGATTCGTCGAACGTGCGCTGCGTTGGTTCGCGCGGGTGCATCTGCGAAGCCTTTCTAGCATACCAAGACAAGCAATGGCTCGTGTCACGCAGTGATCCCGATTGTGGGTCGTTCATGGCAAATCCCGACCAGGTTATCATTGCCGTGGTCGTGGGGTTCATCACTATCATGCTGCTCGTCGGAAGCTGTCTGCGATATGCACTCGTTCGAGGGAGGTTTCAAGAAGCGGCCGAGGCCGTTCAAGGGCAAGCCGCGCGTGTGATGCGTCACATGCTGGATAACGTACCCGGCGGATTGGACCTCGATCTCTTTGGCTGGCGACGGTACCATCTTGCGCTACGCGAGAACGAGCATCGGCTTTTGCGCGACGAAGAAGTCGTATCGCCGGTCGCGCGGCCCATATTCGAGCTGAAGGATCTGCTGATTCCAACGGCACCTCCGCTCGAGGAACGCGAAGAGTCGACGGCACCAATGAGGTCTGATCCGATGGCTCTCGCGTCGGCGCCCGTTGTCACATTGAGTGGCCTCCATCCTGGCGAGGCAGACGCATCGTTCTCGACGGCCCCAGCGTCTGACGGGGATCCGACGGTGGCGATATCGCCGCCGCAAGGCGCGCGCCAACGCCGTGTTGCGCCGCCTCGACAAGCTGGGCCGATTGGATGAGTATAGATCGAGGAATGTGGTGGAATGGTAGACCTATCACCCGCAGAGCTCGTGATCCGGGTCTCGTTCCTGGGGACTTCGTGCCCGAACCGAACAATAATTGGTCCACTTCAATAATTGATGTCACCATCCATCTCCCGTTAAGTTCGCTTTATGTTCGACTTTTAGGTCGGCTTTGGCCTCGCTCGGAAACCCCGAGCCCCAAGCGAACATGGAGAAGCCGTTCCGACGCGGGACCGCCGCCGCCCGTGGGGCGAGGACCACGGCTACTGCAGCCCAAATTGCCGCGTCAACACGCGCACAAGAAGAGCGCGCATCCATCGATGTACCTCTCGACCTCTACCGATCGCTAGAACGCGTGCCAAGCCCTCACGAAAACGCCCTAACACGAACGAAACTCTACAAGCCCCCGCGGGCTGTGCCGTCTCCTTCCTCCGGGCGGAGGCGCGGGCTGTCGGGCTCAGGCAGATCCAGACCCAGTCCTATCGAATCTTAGTCCGTCCGTGGCTGTCCATGGATGTCCAACCCGGCCTAATCATTTCCATCACCGCGGCGTCCCAGGTTGTGGCATGGTCTCGACCGCCTCGCGCGACCACCACTTGCCATTCGCCACCCACAGCCAGCGCCCCCAGCGAAAGGCCCAGACGCCACGCCAGTGAACAGCGAGCGCTTGCACCTTAGACATCACCCGCATGCGCTGGCCCCAAGAGAACAAACGTCCAGAGACCGGAGCTTCGAGTGTCTAAAGCTGTCAAACGCGTGGCTCCCGCGGACTCCCGACCGAGGCGACATGCCGGCGTTCTCTCCCCCCATAGGCTCTGCCGACGGCGTGCGCGTGCGGCCATCATGCGGAAGCGGGCGTCTCTCGACTCTGGTTTGTTCGGATTTTGTATTTTTGCGAAAGTCCGGCTCGGCCGCCTTTCTCGCTCGGCCTCCCACACCCAAGTCAGCCAGTCTCTCATTCCCCATTCGGCGTCTTTGCGCTCACACACCGAGAGCGCAGCAGACGCAGCCTTCGACACACCGGCATTCGCCGTCGACCTCCCCCTCCCCCTCCTCCTCCTCCTCCTCCTCCACCGTCTCCTCCTCCGTCTCCGCCGCTCTTCCTCCCCCGTCCGATTGCGCCGTCCGCCATGATGTGCGTCTCGTCCGAGCCGCGCAGCGTCACGATCAAGCAGGAGCCGCGCCACGACGGCGTTGCCGAGGTGCAGGCGCCCGTGTTCAACGCGCCGTGGGTCGGCCAGGCGCCGTTCGCGTCGCAGCACCTCCAGGCGCCGTTTGTCGACCTCGCGTTCGGGGACGACGACATTGACGACGACGGTGACAGCGACGACGCGATGCCGCTGTGGTCGGCGACGCGCCCGCGCGCGGGTAACATGTCGGAGCTGGACGCGCTGGTGTGCGAGGAAGAGCCTGGCATGACGAGCCCCGTGGCGACCAGCGACGTGGAGCGCATCCACCGCCGCGCCGCGGAGCACCCGGCGCTGGCCAAGCCCGTCTCGCCGTCGTGGTCTGCAGCGCGGCTCCAGGACACGATGGCCGACCGGTGCGCGATCCATGGCTGCGCGGAGCCGGCCGAGCACGGCGACCGCTGCAAGCGCCACGTCGGCGCGCGGCTCTGCAAGGCGCCCGGCTGCACCAAGAACACGCAGAGCAACGGGCTCTGTATCCGCCACGGCGGCGGCCGGCGGTGCGAGGTCGAAGGCTGTCCGCGCGGCGCGCAGGCGCGCGGCAAGTGCAAGACCCACGGCGGCGGCGTGCGCTGCAAGGCGCCCGGCTGCGAGCGCAGCTCGCAGGGCTCTGGCCTGTGCCGCACGCACGGCGGCGGCAAGCTCTGCGATTTCCCGGGCTGCAAGAAGGGCACGCAGCGCCACGGCAAGTGCTCGACCCACGGCGGCGCGCGCCGGTGCCGCGTGGCCGGCTGCGAGAAGGTGGACCGCGGCGGAGGCGTGTGCGGCCGCCACAAGGCCGAGTCGACCGCGTCGCCAACGCCGACGGCGCGGAGCTCTGACCTCACCACAGAGCCGGTCGAGAAGGCGGCGATTGTCTGACCCGGCTCAAGAACTTCTATGTGCAACAAGTGCCCATCACTCCACTACCCTCACACCCACACCAACACACCATTGTACTCCCCGCAAGCACTCCCTCCAGCACAAGTGACGTAAGAACGAAGACGATCGTCCGCACCAGGACTTGAAATGCAGTTTCATATCCAGGATGGTGCGTGATCTCTCTCAATACAAATGAGCCCTCGATGAACTCATCCCATTCTGAAATAACTCACCCCAGCTTTCTCTCCTTCGAGTCTATTCCTGTTGAAAACCACCAGCCGTAAGACGCAGCGTCGCCGTGGTTTCGCGTGTAATATCACGACGACGCTGCAAGTTCGACACCCCCACTCGTCCTTCCGATCCGTATCTGCACCACAAGTGGAAGTTCGGTTCCATGACCTCGAAGGTGTCGAAGGGCACATCGCACGCGGCGGCCCATGCTGCGTCGGCCATCCCGCGCGCGTACCGTCTCGTGGGCTGGACGCGCGCGGTCGTGCTCATCATGATGGTGCTCTCGAGCGCCTGGACTGTCTTCCTCGCGGTGCTCAATTACGCACCGAACGGCGTAGCAAACTACATGATGAACACGACGCGGTTTGACGACGGCGAGTTCTGGCAGCTCGCGGAGATCAGCCCGCCGATCATGGCCGGCTCGGTTATCGGCCTTGGCGTCGTCGCGGCCGTGTACTTGTATCTTGTCGTGCTCATTCTGTCGCCACCACGAACGAAGATGAAAAGAAAAGGACTCACCAAGGACCAGAAGAGAGATGGTCAGAAAGTTGGGACGCAGCTTACGAAGCCCCTTGGCACGACGGCGCGTTCGATTCTTCATGATGCGGCCGAGTTCCGCCGCCAGCTTATGAGCGAGCACGGCCGGTACAAAAAAGTCTGGGTACGTCCACTTGGTCAAGGTGTTTGCCGTGGCCGAACTCACAATCTGACACGTCGTGCTTTCTAGAATTTGATCATGGAGATACCGGAACTCATTTTCCAGACTGTCATGCTCCACAGCCTGCTCTCAAACGGCATCGCGCCTTCCATTATCTCCCCGTACGTCGCCATGATGGCGGTCAACTGTGTCTACTGTTTCTACCACATCACGGTCGCGTGGAAGAAGCACGCATTCCACGAGATGATCGGCGACGCACTGTAGGTTTCGGGGAATGGCGAGTCACGCGCTGGGTATGACGTATCACTGAATCTGTCGTGTGGACGGTTGCAGTATGGACGTGGTTTTCGCGATCGTATTTCCAGCCGTGACGCTGCTCCACACAATGGACAGCTTTCGCGGAGGACTGAAGTGGATACTCCTCCGCGAACAGTACTTCCCGGCCGAGCCGTTCGAGCGTCGGAGCCGTTTGTACGTGGACCCGAGGCAGATCAACAGCTTTTTGCTCGCATTCGACTGTCTGCGGATCACGGACAAAACGGACCTCATCGTCACCGTGGGGTTCAATCTGCTTACGTGCTTGCGCTGGCGACGCATCGTAATCACGCTCCAACGCGCTCACCAACTCTCTCGGCGTCGCATCCACGCGCCAGAGGCGACGGCTGTGCACAGCATTGTTCCCACACAGCCAGAATTGATCCGCCACGGCCCGACCCACTCTGTTGTCCTGAGCCCCGTCGACCCACCCGACGGCCGTAAAGGATCCATTGACTCCCCGAAGCAGCCCGCTACAGAAGTGAAGGAGCCTCGCGTCGCTGGAATGGTGGTGGTCCCCCACCGCGTGATCCCGGCGTATGTTGGCTTTCTTTTCTTGGCATTTGGTGGGCTCACGGTGCTGTACACGTCGATGGCTGTTTCAGCATCGTCAGCAGCGTGCGCAGCGTTGCCGCACTGCTCTCTCCACGCCTACCAGTGGTTCCCGGGAGCCCCGGATATGGCCTGCCCGTGCCTCATGTACATTCACGGCCAGTTGATCACGAAATCGCGCGATGGCAGCGATCCCGAAGATGCGACGCGCGAGCTTTCGATGGCAGCTGAGGCTGGGACACTGCGCACGATCCAGCTCATGAATGTCGGCGTTCAAGGAAAGCTCCCAGCCCATGTGAAGGCGTGTACGGAACTGCGGGAACTGTGAGTTCATTTGGCGACGGGGAGTGAGGGCACCGACCGATGCTCACGGTGACTTCTATGCGTGTCTATTAGAATCCTACTCAACACCGACTTGGGGGTGCTTCCCAGTGACTGGGTGTGGACATTCCGGAAGCTCCAGCTCCTGTACGTACTCGCTTGAACATCTTGACACAAAAAGGCTAGATCATGCTGACCTGTTTGGATGTTGTGTTCAATTCTATCAGGTATATCACGTCAGGAACCGACACTGACGGTCTCACCTCCATTCCGCCACAATTCTTCATGACCACGCCGTCGCTGCGTGCGCTATCGCTCCAAAACCAGCGGTATCTGACCGATCTGCCATCGTTTCAAGGACTTGACTGGCTGCAGACGCTTCTCATCAGCAACACCTACGAGCTGCCCGCGCTACCCGCTCTTAATGCCACGCCGCGCCTTCGCACGCTCGCGCTGATTCGCAACCGCTGGCTCACGTCGCTGCCCGACTTGGCGCCCGTGCGGACCTCACTCGCGCGCATGTTTGTGCGGTCCTGTCCGTTGTGCTGTAGCGGCTTCCTGGCCAGCGGGGCCTGCAACACGACCGAAACCAACTGCTTGCCGTATTTCCCCGAGTTCAGAGAGCACTCGTGCTACCCGAGCGACGAGGACCGCGAAGCTGACCCAAGCCTCGTGATCGGTTCCGCCCGCTTCCCGCTCGTATCGGACGACTCACGGTCGGTGCTGCAGCCTTTTCTACACAGCCTCACAGTGTGCGACCCGAATCTTCCCCCCGAGATACCCCATAAGCGAGGGTTACCCAATTCGTGTGAGGGCGTGTGGTACCGCCAGTGCCCGCAGGGCATTTGCTACGCCGCGCCGCTCGAGACGCCCGTGTGCGTCAACGACTCGGCGGCGATTGCCATGCGCACAGCATTCATCGCTGCGGGCGATCCGTGCGACCCCACAGAAGAGACGTGGCTAGGCTGCCTCTAAAGTGAAACAGCTTCGTGCTTTTGAAAAAGAAAGCAAATAGATATTGAAGGCGCAAACTTAAAACCAGCGCTTGAAGCCGCTGCGGATCTCGTACGTGCACGTGCTCTGGCCCGTGAGGTAGTTCTTCTTCTCGAACTTGGCGTAGAGCTCGCCGGACGGCGAGTCCTCGTAGTAAATGCCGCCAAAGCTCAGCTTGGCCGTCTTGCCGTCGGGCTCGGTGGCGTTCTTCTGGACGTACCCGTTGAAGCACTCCTCCTTGGAGAAGAACACCAGGGTCTTGACCTGGCGGCACGCGTCCACGCCGCAGCCCGGTTGCGTGAAGATCTCAAGGTTGAGCACGGCGCTCACGCTCTTGGGGCGTGCGGTCTCCTGGAACACGACGATCGCGTCGCTCGAGATGTTCTTGGGGACCACGTCGTAGCCGTACTTGACGCTGTTGAAGCAGCCGGGCTCTTCCGTGCACGGGTCGGCTGCGTGCGGGTCCTGGACCCACGAAAAGCTGCTCTTCGCTGGCGTCGCGGCCATCGCGGCGGCCTCGATGGCGCGGAACGCGGCGCGCGCGTCGGTCGAGGAGACCAGCGCGGCGCAGATCGCAACGGCGGCGAGAGTGAGCGAGCGGGAAGCGACCATGGTGACAGGAGGTTGGTTGGTGTGGTGACTTGGACGACGCAAGTTGGGGAATGAAAGAGATCATGGGCGCCAGAGACAGCGTGGGGAGCGCAGGGGGTCGCGAGTTGCGCGCGTGACGCGGCGTGGCGAGTGGTGAGTGTTGACGAGGCAAATAAGGCAGCGAGGAGACATGAGATACGGTAGCGGCTGGACGCCGCGTCGCGTGTGACCATGCGAACTCACATGACTCGGCATGAGGCGCAAGGTCTCTAATCGAAAAGGTACCTGTCTCCATACAGAAAAAGGTAGATCAGTTAGCACCAAATCTCAAATCAGGGTGGCAAGGTGACTCTACTATACCAGGCACTTTCGCACAGCTCACCTTGATTTGGTATCCCATTGTACAATTGGACGACCGCGCCTAGTTTCGAATTCGATGGTCGCGGGAAGGCACCAACGCTGGCGCGAGGAAGTGCGGCAGGGACAGGCGAGGCGGAGCCAACAGGAGCCACTCCCATCAGCCCGCAGCGTCAGCATAGCGGCGACGCGATCTCCATGGAGGACGGAGTACTAGTGACCCTGTCGGAGGAATTGATGCATGCACGAGAATCAATGAAACTGTAGTTGATGTAAGTTAGTGGTCGGTCTCTTCTCGTATACTATGGTATCCGTGGACGTTAGGGCTCTAATACCAGCGCTTGTAGCCGCTGCGCACCTGGAACGAGCAGGTCTTCTTCTCGGTGAGGTAGTTCTTGGTCTCGAACTTGGCGTAGAGTTCGCCGGCGGGCACGTGCTCAAAGTAGTTGCCGCCGAACTTTACGAGCGCCGTGACGTTGTCGGGCTGGTTCGCGGCCTTCTCGCCGAACGCGTTGAAGCAGTCCTCCTTGGGGAAGATGCCCAGCACTTTGACGGTCGTGCACGCGCTGATGACGCAGCCAGGCTGCGTGTAGATATCGAAGTAGAGCACGGCGCCGTAGCCCTTGGGGCGCGCGGCCTCCTGGAGCATCATGGACAGATCGGTCGAGACGTTCACCGGCACGACGTTGTAGCCGTACTTGATGTGGTTCACGCAGCCGGGCTCCTCCGTGCACGGGTCGGCGGCGTGCGGGTCCTCGACCCACTGGAACGCCGGCATCGCCGCGAGCGAGCGCATGTGGTGCGAGGCCTCGTCGGCCGAGACAGCCACGAAGGCCAGTGCGATCAGCGCGGAGAGCAGGCGGAGCATCGTTGAGTGCTGGAGGGCAGTTGTGCTTGGTGTTTGGAAGTGAGTGGTGGTAGGCAGCTCAAATTGAGGAATGAGGCTGCTGCGGGTAGACCACGAGGCAGGCGAGTCAGGGGCGGCCCCGCTCGCGCACGCATGTCAATGTGGAAGAAGCGCGTGTCCCGCCAGCCGACGGGACAAGGCGAAGGGTTTGCTGCCTTCCCCCCAACTTTTTTGGTGGCTCTGGAGACATGCTATGTCTCTGAGACACAGGACTGTAGTACAGGTACCGGTAACCGGTATTGCGGTCGCGCGCGACACAGTAGACGCTAGTATGGGGGCTACAGTAATGGGTCCCTGGGGGAATCTTTGAGCCGTCGAGCGTCGCCGACGAACCAGGGAAGCGGTGAATGGGTCTGGCCTGTCTATGTGAGATAAGCATGTCAAGATCGCAGCGAAAAAAGCAGCCACAGATCACTTCCTGAAGAGGTCCAAATCGGAGCGAGCGTATCAAAAACAGGTTTAATTTTGCATTATTGAATGGGAAAATTACCCTGTTCTGAGACTGCAGTCTCGTTCAAACGATCCCTGCAGGTCGGCGTCATTTGGTCGAGAATCGTAGTCGGATTCCTGAGCCCCCGGGCACGGGCCTACTGGGAGTCTTCACTAAACTACGGTATTCTCTCCAGTGCGTTCCCTTTACCTGTACGGTACTAGAATGCCGTCGCACAGACGCAGCACTGTGATGACTGCCAAAGTCTGCAGAGAAATGCATCAACACGCGCCGATGTGATGTTGAAGTGGTCGCGTGAGCCATTTGTCTCAACCAAAGAATCCGAACACGTTCACTCGGGGTGCTTTCTATTTTATTTTGCGTCGACACGGCCCTTGATCCTGAGAGCCCGGGCCCACGTCTTTGTTTCGCTTGACGATGTTGTCCTGGCTGCAACCTCACGCGCCGTTCTAGTCCAGGTGTCTCGTATGCAGTTCGGTTACGGTGTGCTCGTCACGACTGAGTTTGGATGCACTTTGGAAACACCGATCCTTTGTGGCGCTCTCGAGTCGAGGCTCCCAGATTATCCCGAGTCTCATTCCTAGGGCACCACCAAGGCCGATCCTGACGATGCCCTGTCTCAATAGCAAAGGCAACCCGGACACCGCACTAGGCGCCCTCCGCGTAGAATTTCTTCCACGCACACAAAAGTCAATTTGGATACGGCGCATGTGTGGTCGTGTGGTGGTGTTGGCGCTGACGAATTGGTACAAGTGATTCGTATCGGCGTGTCAATCCGCAAAACGCGGAAGTTCCGATTCGATGGTGATTAGGATTTCGTTCACAAATATCAGGAAATGTCATTCTCTTGGGGACTGAGTGCCCAGTACCGTATCGGTTTTAACAGAGAACCCCTTGAACGTGGCCCATTTTGATTGTGGACACCAGAATTCCAGGCGCATGTCGCTCGCGCCAGAGCCACCGAAGGTTTATGATCAACAACCTGGCGCCAGCCTGCACCCCACCAAATTGGTGGCACCGACGAGCCTGTGATTTTACGGTACGCGTCGTACTGTACACTTGTGCAGTTGTCGGAGAACTGCGGAACTCCCGCCTGCTGGGCGGGGGCGGCGCCCGGCGCCAGTGCCGCTTTCCGCAAATCGCGAAACAGTCTCCCTTTGGCCTGTGATGTTCTCCCGGTCGTGCCAAACACGACCAAAAACGGGATGGTTCGAATTCGTACTTAGCGAGAAACGACCTTCCCGGCGCCAGCTGCTGAAGTAATCTCCAGAACGTGCATATAGAGCTCCAACTCCAACTGCGTTTTCTCGACCTGTGTAATCACATTCTGACGAGTGATCTGGTCGCGACTCTCCCACGATCTTGAAGTTGGGGCGCTTTGGCGCCGGTCCATCCTCCGGTTCTAGCAGGACTCCAGTCACTTTTTACTGCTCTCCAAAAGCCGGAATCCCGCGCCCATTCTCCCCCTGAGCGCAACCCAAGCACCAGAATGGAAGGAAGAACCCTTCGCCACCATATACGCTTTTGACCTCGATGGCCCACACGCCCCACCACAAGGCCGACGCCCCCGCCGACGGCGTGCGCTCGCCGCGCGCCACGCAAGTGCTGCTCTCACGCTGGACACGCGCGCTCCACGACGCGCAGCGCCTGCGGCTCGGCGACGCGCGTCCGGACGGCTTCGCGTCGCTCCAGTGGCGCCGCGCGGCCGCGAGTGAGCGCTGGCTGCGGCTCCGTGTGCCCAAGGCGGCTCAAGGCCAACATACGACCGCGGTCGAGTTTCTGCTGCTCGCGCAGCGGTTCATGGCCGCGGACGCACGCGAGTGCGAGGACCAAGTGCTCCAGTGGCTCAACGACCCGCAGGCGTTGCGCGCGCCCGCCGTGCGGCTGCGCAAGTGCTGCATGGGCGGCTGCCGCCTGCCCGGAGCCGATCCGGAGCCGTCGCCGCTGTCCGCGGTCGTGCCCTGCACTCGCCACGTGAGCTGGCGACGACCGGGGGCACAGTCACCTGCAAACGCCGCGCTTGTCACGGTCGAGAAGAAGCCCAAGGCGAGTCGCCATACAAGCGAGTGGACACTCGGCGTGGTGCTGAATTTCGAAGACGAGTACGACCCGTCGTTCCTGGCGCTGCTTCACCACGCCAGCAGCGATCCGCTCGGCGCCGGAAACGTGCTGAGCGACGAGTTCAAGGTCGCGTACCTCGATCTGGGGCTCCAGTATGCGTCGTACACGTCGTCCACACTGCGGCTCCACGTGCGACTCTCGTCCCTCAAGCCATCAACTGAGTCAATGCGGGAACTGTCAACGACGCTGTGCAAGTGGCAGGTCGTCAAGCGTCAAACCTTCTCTATCAATGGCGTGGACGTCGCGGCGCCGTCACTGAACGACTTTCTCGTGGCCGCCCCAATGCTTCCGTTCCACAAACTGTTGGTATGCGCGTCGTCGTCCATGGCGAGCCGCATGGACCCCCTCGCAACGCCGGCGCCGCCGCTCCATGACGCGACGCTCCGGCTGCTGCTCACCAAGTCGCAGAACCATCTCCTGGAGCTCGAGGTGTGCAACGTACGGCTCACCAACTTTGACTGCATTCTCCAGCCTTTCGCCACGGGCAACTGCCACCTGCAAGTGCTCCGTCTCCGGGAGTTTGCCATGGGCGTCGTCACAGACGGCGGTCTCTTTTCGGCGTTGCGGGATGCGAACCACCCGATCGCGCATACACTCGAGGAGCTGGAGATCGACCAAGCGCTCCACAGCGCCGGCGGGCTGAGCTTTTGGCTCGAGCGCGAGGCCGGCGAGATGCTGCTCAAGAACGACCGGCTCGTCAAGTGCTACATCCGCCAGGCGTGCAGCATCTACCCGAGCTCGACCCACAAGGGCTTCTGGCAAACCCGCGGCCGGGAGATCCACGTGCCCGTGCCGCTCGCGAGCAAACTCGCGTTCCTCGCGGCAAACCCGATCAAGCTGCCGCGCGACGTGACCGAGCGCATCCTGGAGCTGGCTGGTCGCAGTGCGACACGCGACGCGCAGATGCACTATCGGTTTATCATGCCGGACCAGCTGTACCAGTTCACACGCGACCTCGAAGCCTGGAAGCCGCAGCGTAGCGCTGCCTACGAGTACCTTCCGTACGGCTCGTACTACCATTGAAGAGCTGTCCGAGATGGGGAAACGATGAGTCTGTAATGTGTTTTGTATGTGTACACGCTGCCTTTGTATCGATACTGGATGAATGGTAATAAGGACCGAGGTTGACGTGAAATCATGAAGAGTCGCGTTTCTGTTCTCCGTCTTCGATGGATCGTTGGCGGATTCGTGGGACTGAGAGATAGATAGACCAATGCGCCTCGTGTTCGCTGTGATCACGCTTGCTCTCGTCGTCGCGTGTGGAGCAGCGCAACCACAGTGCAGCGCGCGCGTGCCGGCGATCCACTCGCTCAGTGCCGAGTTCACGCCCGAGGAGCTCGCGTTCCTCGCGCAGATCCTGCCGACACCAACTGTGAGGATGACATCGCAGTTGTAAATGGCTCTTGAGTCAGTGGGAATCAACAGTGACGGTTAACTGCCGTAGAGTAACGACCCACACGCCGTACGCGCGGAGCTGCGTGCGCCGCTCCACATCCCATGCCAGATGAAGGCGTTCCCCCACGTCGTGGCGTTCCAGGAGCAAGGACTTGCGGACGAGATCCAGCAGCTCAAAGTACGTTGTATCAGCATGATACGTCAAATCCGGATTAGGATGCACCTTCATTTGCCATGGTTGTCGTGGCGAAGTCCTCACACTGTCTATCCATATCCGCACCAGGTATCGGCGGTGGCACAACCGCCTCATGTGCTGCTCTTTGACGCGAGCGACCGCGTCACCAAGGCCGTGCCGATCGCACCGGCGTGGACGCCCTTCCAGTTGCGGGATCTCATCATGGAGGCGATCTCCTCAAAACCTGTTTAGAAGGTGTTCAAATCAGATCACATTTTTCCACCTGTATTAGTAGATATCCGCTCCCTGATTTATCACATAACGAAGATGCATGATCCTAATCTTGCGCAAAGCCAATCCTAAACCAAACCGGTAACTGCCACGGGACGGATGGCACGCCGCTCTTGTCCTGTTGTTCTCCACACAAAACCACGTTTCACCCCTCCGTGGTTCAACTCGCCCAAAATCAGGTTCAGGGGGCGGGTGGCAACCCACTCGACACCTACATGGCCATCGTTGCCGCCGCCGCGAACACCACGCTCGCGCGCCCGCCCGCCGTCTCTCCATCTCGCCGTCTCCGCGCGCGCCACGGCGCTGAACACTAACGCGCCATGAAGCTGCTTCTCCCGACCGTCGGTGCGTCCCCGCCATCGTCCCCAAAGGCTCGCCGCGCTGTCCGTATTGACCCAAACATTTCCTCTTTGCGCAGTGGTGGTGCTCACGACGGCGCTCGCGTTTTTGTCGTGGTACGCGACGCTGATGCCGTTCTGGGCCGTGCAGTCGGGCCAGAAGGGCGCGCAGGTGTTCTACTCGCAGGGCATGGGGCTCTGGCTCAACTACACCGAGCACGTGGGCGACCCGGCGTTCGACCCGGGCAACTCGCTCTGGATCCCGCCGCAGAGCAGCGGCGTCCACACCTACGCCGCGCAGTGGTGCGTACTTATCCAGCGCCGTAAAATCCATGATGCGGAAGGAATGCGTCTAACTGGAGCGTGCGTCATTAGTGAGGACCAGCGCGCGTTCTGCGCGGACGCGATCGGGGACCTCCACATCCAGTACTGCGAGGTCATGCGCGCGTACTGCGGGCCGGCGACTAAGGTGCTCCAGGTCGCGATGGCGCTGCTCTCGGGCGCGGCAATGCTCGCCGTGGTGTGGGGCGTGCTCCTGGTCGCGACTGCGCGCCGCACGGTCGTGGACCACTGGCTCATGTCGCTCTGCATTTTCAATGGCGTGGGTTACTTGGTCATCGCGACGGTTTGGTACTTCACGTTCTTCCGCGTCGTGTTCGCCACGACATTTTACAAAGATCAGTACAACCGCTGCAGCGAGAACCCGACGGACCGCTCGTGCTGGCACGTGGGTACCTGCGTGTACATTTGCGTGGCGTGTGCCGTGCTGTACCCGATGCTCTCGGTCGTGATCGCGAACTACGAGACCGCCAAGTTCAAGACGTTCCAGCGCAAGCTCCGCAAGCTGCTGGACATGACGACCGCGGTGGATCTGCCGCTCCAGCACTCACCGCTCGACACTCTCTCGCAGAACATCCAGGGCGGCAGTGCCAGTGAGAAGAAGATTGCCCACGCGAGAAGCCGCGGCGCGACAGAACTGGACGCCAAGGACTCGGCGCAGCAGCTGCGACCCCTGCAGCGCATGCCGTCGGCCGTGACGGCGATCGACGTCCATCAGATTGAAGGGATTCAAGTCATGAGTGACGACGAGGAGGAGAAGCAGCGCGATGACGCGCTCAAGTACGGCGAGAGCCGGGAGTTTGTCATCGAGTCCCCCAGCCAGGCCAAGCGCAACTCGCTCGGCTCGCCATCGGGTACTGATACGGCTGTGGCCGCGGCGAGAGCCGAGGCCAAGTCACCACAGCAGTCGCGGAAATCGTCACGAAGCGGCCGTAAGTCGTTCAAGAACGTCAAATCGATCGAGTTCTAGCCAGGTACAGACCCCACGCTCTATGAAATGAAATCGCTGACCTCGTTTTTCGCAGTCTCTATTTTATTTAGCACCTAGTGTTAGAATCCATCCCAGTTGCTCGTCGGCGCCACGTCCTTGTACGCGTCGAACGCATTCAGGTCGTGGGACTCGACCTTCTGGAAGTGCTTGCTGTCGTAGTGGCTGCGCAGCTTGGGCACCCACGGCGTGGCCATCGTCTGTCTGCGCAGCGACGGCCAGTCGAAGCCCGCACTGGCGAACCACGCGAACCCGCGCGCATCCAGCGCGCTGCCAGCGGAGAGGCTCGCGCGCGCCTGCGGCTGCTTCTGGAGCAGCGCCAGCACCAGCGCCTTCCACGTGGAGTCGCAGCCGTCCGGGAACGAAATTTTGCCTTGCAGCACGTTGCGACAGATCGCCAAGTGGTCGCTGTCGGGCGAAGCGAATGGCGAGTCACCCACGATCATCTCGTAGATCAGCACGCCAAGCCCCCAGCTGTCGACGGCAAGCCCGTGGCCGACGCCCAAGATGATCTCCGGCGCCAAGTACTCGGGCGTGCCGCACAGCGTGAAGGTCTTGCCCGCGACTTTCTTGGCAAAGCCAAAGTCCACGAGCTTGGCGTACCCGCGCGCATCCAGCAAGATGTTTTCCGGTTTCAAGTCGCGGTACACGATGTTCCGCTCGTGCAGATCCCCGAGCGCCTCGATGCAGCACGCCGCGTAGAAGCGCGCGTGGTCGTGGGACAGCAGCACGGGCATGCCCTCGGGCGTCACGATCCGCTGGAACAGCTCGCCGCCCAGCAACGCCTCGCACACGAAATACACCTTGCGCGCGTCCTGCATCGTGCGATACAGCTTGAGCGTGAAGCGCGAATCCACGAGCTTCTCCAGTACTTGCTTCTCGCTCCGGATATGCGTCGTCTGGTTGGCCTGCTCGAGTCGAGCCTTCCACATCTCCTTCACGGCAACCATGCGCCCCGTTGGGGCGTGCTTGGCGATATACACGGCGCCGTACGAGCCAATGCCCAGCATCTTGACGCGCTGAAGCGACTCGATCGTGATCTGCTGCGCGAACATGCGATCCTGGTTCACGAGACCGCGGTGCGCCGCCTGCTGGTCGAGCAGGTCCTTCATGTCCGCAAAGAGATCATTGAAGAGCACCGCGTCGACCACGAAGCACTCGACTTTGGACACCGCGACGACGGACGCCGTGCGCACGGTGTTGTGGAGCAACGCGATCTCGCCGAACGACTCGCCGACCCCTAGCCGAGCGACTTCAACAGCGTCATCTGACACAGGCGTCGCGGGTGGGCGACCAAGGCCGGGTCCGAACGATGCCGACGTATGAAGATCAGGCGTAAAACTCGTCTTCTTCTCGAGACCCGATCGTGGGGACGTGGTGGCGCTCTCGGTCTGTCGCTGGACGACGCGGACTTCGCCATCCTTGATGATGTAGAACGCGTGAGCCTCGTCGCCTTCGCTGATGATCACTTCGTTCGGCGCAAACTGCTCGACGCGAGTTGTCTGGAGGAGCTTCGTCTTGAAGGCATCGGGGACGTTCTTGAGCATCGCGACGCTCTCGATCGATCGCCACATGCTGTTGTACGCGAGCATGTGCTCCAGCGGCCCCAGCAGCGACTGGAAGGTCTGCTGGTCGAGTGCGAGAACGTGGACGTCGCTCTTGGCGATCACAGTGGCCGCGCGCGGCTCGCAAGCAAGCAGCGCGCGTTCACCAAAGTAGTCGCCCTCCGTGAGCGCGACCGAGTGCGTGGCGCCTGCGCCGCTGCCGATGTCGGTACACAAGACTGACCCGGACTGGATCATGTACATGACACTGCCGGGCTCTCCCTTATGGACGATCACATCGCCCGCGCGATAGTGGAGCGGCTGGACCGAGTTGGCGACGACGTGGAGCTGCTCGTCAGCGAGCGTCTCCAGTAGCTTCACGTTTCGGAGCGCGTCCAGCGAGCTCTGGAAGGTCCCGATCGACTGCTGCGCCGCGACGTAACGGAAGAACTTGCCCTGCAGTGAGAACAGCGAGCTGCGCGTCTTGGCGTCGGCCAGCACGCTCGCCGTGCGCTTGGCCGAGTACAGGAGCCCGAGTTCCCCGAACGTCGCATCAGTGGATAAGCGGTTGATGGTCTCGCCCTTGGCGTTCATGACGTCAAACTTGCCCGAGCGCACGACGAAGAACTTGTCACCGACCTCGCCTTGCGTGACGACGCGCTCCCCGGGCTCGACCGACTGGATCTGCATGAGCTTGGCGAGCGACGCGAGCTGCTCGGTCTGCATGCAACTGAAGAGCACGTTGTGCTGCAGCGCCTTGACGATGGCGTCCTGCTCAATCTCCGAGATCTCGGCATTCTCTTGGAGCGACAGCGATATGGAGTCCACCAAAATGGTAGCGTCTGACGACACCGTGTCATCGTTGCGGATACTGCGCCGACGCGAGCGGATCATCTCGGACAAAACCCCCTCCGTGATGCGCGCGGCGCTGGGCGTCTCATGCTGCGAGGCCGCCGTGACGCGGTGGCCACTTCGGCTGCGCAGGCTGCCGATGCCGCTGCGCTGGCTGCCTTCGACGGCCTTCTCGTTGTCGGGATCGCGCTCGCTCTTGACATTCTTTGACAGCACGCAGCCCATGTTCGAGTGTGCGACGCGCTATGGAAAGTGTCACGAGAGCTTATCGGAGGACAAGCAGAGCTGCGCGCCGACAAAAGGACCCAAAAGCGATAGCGGCATCGATAGCCGCCCAGGTCTCCTCACAAAGCCGGGGGGGGGGGGGGG
>JAADWV010000309.1:0-39786 GCA_023336295.1 Pythium folliculosum
GCACACAGTCGGATCTCGTCCATGAAACTGCGCACGACACGCATGTCCTTGGCCCTGTCGGGGAGCATTTGCTTCACGGCGACCTTGCGTCCGCGGAACTTGCCGAGGTGGACGACGCCGAAACCACCTTTGCCGATGACGTGGAGGATCTGGACATCTTCATACGCGATGCGGTAGGCGATGAGCGCCTCGTCGTTGCGGATGTCGTTGCTCAGGTACTCACTGGAATGGCTGACGTGGCTGGATCCCGTCGCGACCGTCGGCGCCGATGAGCCGCCCGCCTCAACCGTAATCGCGTCGTGGTACTTGTTGTCGGAGTCGAGTTCGTTGTTCTTTCCGCGAGCACGTTTCCGGTACAAAAAGAAGCCAGCCACGGCACACACAACGCACGCGACGACGACGATGATGATGATGATCACGGTCGTTGACGACGAGGAGGAGGAGGGATCGAAAGAGCCAGACGACGCCGGATCGCTGGTCGGAGTTGTGGTTTTGGACGCGTCGCTGGATTTCGATCCGCTCGCCGGTGTGACGGTCGGTTGCGATTGACCATTCTTGTACATCGCCTCGAAAGTTGCATCTACAAACGTGAAATCAACACCTCAAGATTAGCCAACATGAACTGGCGACCATCCTCGTGAACAGGGACTGAAAAACGGACCACTGATGACACACGCGGCCACGGTCGGCTTCACTTGGCGCAGCGCCGCGCCAGACGTTTTGCAGCTTGTCTGGTCGATATCGCCCGTGAACTCGACGCTCTTGAGGATACTGACGTCGGACTCGCGGATCTCGAGCTCCGTCAAGGTCACGCCAGTGAAATCCCTGAGATGAATATGGACGAAGAGCGCGCAAGTTAGCGTCTCCGCCACTGCAATAAACACCTCGGCGTGACGTTGCGTGATGCGTACATGGTGGTGAGCTTCGCGGAGAGCTGAACGCCTCGGAACGTCTGCAGTGCGCAGTCGGTGCATGTCCTACATACAGGAATCTCGACACGTCAGGATCGTTGAAACCTAGAACGCATACCGGACAGTTCGTGTGCGTACAACGTGGTCAACGAGCTGGGCATGGTCGCGTTCTCGATTGCCTTGAGCTTCTTACTGGAGTCCATATGGCTGTATCGAGGAAGAAGCATTCGTTAGCTGAAAGTGCGGTGCGTGATCGATGGCCACTGTCCTTATACGTACAGCTCGATCAATCCGTCCGGGAGCAAAGAGGCAAGGGAGGTGAACGCATTGTCTTGCATTTGCCTACAGCGTGAGCCGACACGATGCGATTAGAGATGCTCCGTGTTAGAATGCCAACCTGACGCACGCCTTTGATCGTACAGCGCAGTCACAGAGCTGGGGAGGGAGAAGTTGGCGAGCGAGTCGAGCTTGTTCACCGCAATAAACCTATTCCGTGGAGGCATCAGCATCTATGTGCCAACCCGCATTCGCGCAAACGCCGCACGTACATTGTTTCGACCTGGTCGGGGACGACACCTTTCGCGATGCCCGTGAGCTCGTTGCTGTCGAGATCCCTGCGCCATCGCGTCGATCCCGAAAAAGCGAGTCAGTTACCTTAGTAAATACCAACAACTCTCCAGAGAATTGAACACCTACAATATCCGCAGCGACGACGGGAACTTGAAATGATCGGCGGTCTTGAGGTTGTTCCACGCGAGAATGCTGGGCATATACACTCATTCGCGTCAGAACAGCACGGGCACATCATGGTTACGCTCCTCCTCAGCTCCAGGTCTCACATGTGGCTCAGGCTCTTGTAGCTCGAAAAATCGCCTTCTTTGACCTCGTTGAACTCCAAGTGGCTGTCCGCATCAAGACGTGTTAGCGTTCCGCAGTGGCATAATCTCCTTCTTCCCACCATCACAGCATACACACATTCGCTCGACAGCTGACGGGAGGCTCTCGAGGCGCGCGATGCCCCTGTCGGTCACATTGAGCGTCGCGGCGCCGTTGTCCTCAGCGGGCTCGAGCGCGAGGATCTCGAGCTTGCAGTCCGGCTGAAGGATCCACGCGGTGTTGACCGTGTCGTTGGGAGCCGCGAGGAGCGTCTTGACGGACGGCGCGTCCCGGTCCGCCTGGGGACACCGCGCGGCACCCGACACCGCGCGCGCCGCCGAGGCGACCAGCGCCGCCACAAGGACTCGCGACGATAGCATTGTCGTCGAGTGGGCTCTGAGGAAGACTGGCACACCGCTTCTGAATTCTTCCCCCACATAGAGGACGCGAGAGGAGACCGGTGTGGGGTGTGTGGTACAGAGCGCTTGCCATAGCGCCGCAGTCATCTGGAGTGGGCGGTGGCCGTCTGGCAGGGTTGAGTCGCATGTTGGGTGCGCCAGCTGCTGTGGGGGCCAATGGTGGGTGCGTGGGTTCACTTCCCGGCACGGGGATGGCTAGACCCTCGCCACCACGGTGGACAGTCCGGCACCATGCGGAAGCAGTGGAATCATCGATGGTTCAAGTGGGCGCGTTGTCCATACAGTACGGTGCGTTCTTTATTGGGTGCATTTTTGAGTGCGAGGGAGATCGAAAACTGCGTTTAGTGCCCCTTGAACCGGCAACAGTGTGTATGCACCATGTTCCTCCGTGTCCCTTTCTGTTCTTTAGCTGGCCACGATTCAGACATCCCTGCTGAGCTACATGTAGTGTACTGTATCTGTCTCCCACATCGTTGTTAGCCGCGATGCCCATCGTTCTTGCGCATCTTCCTCGTTCACGTCTCCCTCTCGCACTTGACATGATCATACCACTTGATTGCGATGGGCTCTACGGCATGCTCGATTGGCTTTGTGAAGCTGCTCGCGACGCTGGCATACTGCCGTGCCATGGTTCCGGCGTACATTCCGCTCGACCGGTGGTGCACTGACGTGATGTCGCCAGTGCTGGCGATCGACTCGTCGTGAAGCCTCAATCGCGATTAGTAAAGGGCGAGGTTACCTCTGCGTCTGTATGGCCATCTTAGTTGTTCTGCTACCGCTGCCAGATCTTCCGCAGCTCGTAGTGGACGTCCATCGCGGTTGGTCTATCGGCCGGATCGAAACTCAGACACCGCGACACCAGCGCCGCCACGTCCGACGGACACTCCGGAGAAAGCGACGGCGCCAGCTTCCCCGTGCTCACCAACAGCGCGATCCGCGTGTTGCTCTGCGGCGTCGCCTCGCTCTCCGACAGCTCCTTCCGGTACGGGTGGCTCGCCGTGTCCAGCTCCACCAGCAGCACGCCCAGCGAGTAAATATCTGCCTTCTCACTATATCGCTCGCCGCGCAGCACCTCTGGCGCGATCCACGCGACCGTGCCGATCTCGCCCGTCATCGTCTCGTCCAACGCGGCCTCCCGGCTTATCCCAAAGTCGCTCAGCTTGGCGTCGCCCGGGTCATTCAGCAGCACGTTCCGCGACTTCAGATCGCGGTGGATGATCGGCTGTTCAAACGAGTGCAAATACACGAGCGCATCCGCGACGTCCAGTGCCAACAGACTCTTGGCCTTCAGTTCGGGCGACGGCTGGAACCAATTCGTCGTGCGAGGACTGCGTTGCGCGCGCAGCACGGCGTGGAGATCGCCACCGCCCATGAACTCGATCACGACCGCCACGTCCTGGAGCGTGCTCCACGAGACCCCGAGGAACTCGACGATGCGCGGGTGCTCCAGTGACGCACAGAGGCGGATTTCGTCCATGAAGCTTCGGATGACGTTCATGTCCTTGGCTTTCTCCGGCAGAATCCGCTTCACGGCGACCTCCCGTCCGCGGAACGTGCCCAGGTGGATGATACCAAAGCCGCCACGTGCGATTACACGGAGGATATCGATCTCGTTGTACGCGATACGGTACGTGATGAGCGCCTCGTCGTTGCGGATGTCGTTGGCGAGGTATTCGTGGGGAGCAAACGATCCGGAGCGCGCGGTTGCCGCCGTGGAGCCGGGCACATCCAGCGTTGATACGTCCTGGTACTTGTCTCCGTCGTCGGGCTGTGGGGTCTTCCCCGCGAAGCATTTGCGATACACGAACACCGCGACCGCGGCACACACGGCGCAGGCGACGACAGCAATGATGATGATGACGGTCGTTGACGGTGACGACGACTCGGATGGTTTGCTTGGTACTGCTGTGGTAGGAGAGCTATTCGACATTGAACCGCTTGAATTTGGTGCTACGGGCAGGACACGATTCGGGTACTTCGCGTCGAAGACGGCGTCTGGGACATTGCATGCAAACGTTGAGTCCCTCGCCTTCTCCGAGGCTATGATACAGGGCTGGCTTACCGTTGAGAACGCACACGACGAGCGAGGCGTCGTTCAGATCTATCCGCGTCGCGGCAGGATCCTGGCAAGTCAGCTGTGACACGTTACCCGCGAACTCGACAGTCTTGAGAATATCCAGATCCGACTCGCGGATTTCGAAGTCGGTCAGCGTTGCGCCCGTGAAGTTCCTGGGTGGAATCATCAAGCATCGTGAGCGTCGTCCTCACTTCGTCGCCCACTAGTATCGATCCATACATAATTTTGAGGCGTGTCGAGAGCTGGACACCGCGAAAGACCTCCAGACCACACCATTGACACGATCTATCCATCCAAATTAGAGATTCAATAAGCCACTCGCATAGGAACGTTAATGCTGATCCATTCGGAGAAGGCGTACAGCGTGGTCAGCGAGTTGGGCATCGTCAGGTTCTCGAACGACTTGAGCTCCCTGTTTTCGTTCATGTCACTTCCCTCAAGGCAGCACCACCCACATCTGCTCGTTAGTACACTTGCGAATCTAAATCTCACGAAGAAGAATACTCACAGCGTCTTGAGACCGTCCGGGATGGCAAAGTTGATGGTCGTGAACTTGGACGCTTTCAAGAACCTGATCACAACGACGAGAGCGATCAGTGCTCAATCGGTCCTTTTCACTCTTCCCGGAGATGCAAGTCGTACAGTCCGTCCAAATAAATCGGAAGCGCAATGTCGTCGAGCGAGTCCAGATCATTCTCGCCAAGATACCTAACGGTTTGTCGCGTGACGCGGGGCGTCATTTATGAGTTGGACCACAAGCCAAAACTTTAATGCTACGTACAGCGTCTCGACTCGGCTTGGTATGGTTCCTTCTGCGATGCTCTCGAGCTGATTGCCTTCAAAGTCTCTGCGAACAGCACAACCATGGGACCGAGACCTTAGTCCCCTCACGCTAGAACGACACAGAGACACACAGAACCCAGCAGCAACGCACAGCTCTCGCAGCGACGCTGGGAATGTGAAGCCTTCCACGCTTTTGAGCTCGCACCACGCGAGGATTCTGTGTGAAATTTGTGCGTGAGTAGACCTGATCACTCGTACTCCTGCTTCCGCTCGTCGCGGCCTGTCTTACATGTGAATGATGTGGGTGTCGTTGGAGAAGTCGTACGCTGTCACGGCGTTGCTGTCAAAGTACCTGTTTGAACCATCCAGCCACATACACACAGTCGTTCAGTCCCCGTTGTGCTAGCCGCGTTCGCTCCCTGATCTCGAGATCACACCCACAATCGCTGCGTATCCGACGGCAGACTCTCGATGCGGCCGATGCCCTTCTCCGAGCAGTCGAGCTTCAGCGCGTCGTCGTCGTCGGGCTCGAGCGCCACGATCTCGCGGGTGCAATTGGGGTAGAGAATCCACGCCGTGGTGCTGGCGTTGGTCGGCGCCGCCATGATCGTCGCGACCTGCGGCGCCGGGAGCGTCACCGCGTCGCCCACGTCGCATGTGCCAGCAGCCGCGCTGGCGGAGGAGGCGGCGCCGATAAGCGCGGCCGTCGCGGTGAGAGCGCGCCACGCGCGCGTCCGTGGCATCGCGGTGGCAGCAGGGCGGTGGAGGCGTGCCAGCGACCGGTTGTGAGTGCTATGACGTTGTCCAGGGGCACAGACTGTGACAGAAGACTGTCAGAGACCGAGTCGGTCACCGACGGGCTGGGTCTGTGAGTCACGTTAGATGAGTGGTTAACTCCCGGGTTCATGCGGCCTGGGGATTGGCTGGTGAGACCGTGGCGGATGTCGTTGATTGGCTCGGAGCATGTGATACTTGGTGCCTTGTTGCGCCCCAGCTGGGAGGCAGAACCTCATACAGTAGTCAGCAGACACGCGACGAGACGATCGAGAAGTAGTGGGTGCATGCATACCTGGATCCCGAAATGTACACTGGTATCGCTCGTTGTTGAGATCGGGGGTTTGCTCAGCTCTCTACTACTGTACGTAGCACACGTCTACCAGTTCTCGGCCTTCAAGGGCGGATCCAGCTGTGCCTCGTTGACCTGGTAAACCATCTACGTCGCCGTGGGACGCTCGCTCAGCTTCCAGCTAGGGCATCGCGTCGTCAAGGCCGCGACTGCCGGCCAACATGACTGGGACGGCGGAATGGAGGTCACCCCAGGAATCTTCGCCGAAAGCGGGGGCTTTTCCGATACCGTATGCGGAAACTACTTGACGATATTGGCGACCGAGGAGGATTAGGAGTAAGTTTGGCACGCATATCGACATGATAACACGCTGATGCAGCTGAGCTCGCGTGAACATTGCATTTATGTCCCGACGTCAACACGATTCAACCGGCAGTCCCAACCAAACTCTTTAAGCGGCGGCCTCGACCGACTTCTGGATCTGGCGCAGCTCGTAGAACACCTCCATCGCCGTCGGACGCGCGCTCGCCTCGTAGCTCAGACACCGACTGACGCCACACTCTCCGGGCACCCGCTCGACACCGACGGCCGCAGTTTCCCCGTGCTCACCAGCACCGCGATCTGCGTGTTCTTGTGTGCCACGTGGCTTGTGTCGCCATGACCAGCAAGACCGAGACCGCTGTGGAGCGAGCTCCCCATCAACAACACCAGCTCGTTTGCGTGCGGGTGACGACACCGATCCAGCTCCACCAGTAAACACCCAGCGAGTAGATATCCGCCATCTCGCTGTACCCCTCGCCACGCAGCACCTCGGGCGCGATCCACGCGGCCGTGCCGATCTCGCTTGTCATGGTCTCATCAAGTGAGACCGTGCGGCTGATACCGAAGTCGCTCAGCTTGGCGTTGCCGGCCAAATCCAGGAGCACATTTTTCGCCTTGAGGTCGCGGTGGATGATCGGACTGTTGAACGAATACAGGTAGACCACGGCTTCGGCGACGTCGGTCGCGATTAGCGTCTTGTTCCTCAGCAAATGTGGACTCCACGAAACCGTCCACTCTTGTCCACTGCACAATGGGTACTTGCGTAGCACAGAGTAGAGGTCGCCGCCCGGCATGAGCTCCGTGACGACAGACAGGTCGCGCACGCGCGTCCACGAGACGCCGATGAACTCGACGATCTTCGGGTGGTCCAGCCGCGTACACATGCGCACCTCGTCAACGAACGCCGCGATCATCGAGTCACTGCGCCACGCGTCTGGGAGCATCTGCTTGATGGCCACTTCGCGGCCTTCAAAACTCCTCGGTATACGGCGCCGTAGCCTCCGCGCGCGATCAGGCTTCCGAGCTGGACCTGGTCGATGCGGCTGCGCAGGAGCTCTTTGTCGTTGCGGAAGTCGAGCGCGCGTGGATCAGTTGCTGTCGTCGCGGACGAACCGGATTCCTTCTGGACGCGAAGCGTAGTCAAGTCTTGCGGTGTGTCGCTCGGTTCAAACGTGGCGGTCGGCGTGTCGCTCGCGCCCGCGTCCTGTTACCTCCATCGTCTCGAGATGGCAAAGATGAGGAAGATCACAGCCGCAACGGCAAGAGAGGTCGCGCTGCTCACGACGATGACGAGCACGCTGCTTGAGGATCCAGAATTGCTGCCGTCCGTCGCACTGGTGGAGGGACTCTCTTGTGGGGATCGAGTCGACTGCATCGGAGAAAACGTAACCTTTTGAGGCTTCCCATCCGGACCGATCACCGCCGTCCCGTTCGAGGCCGCGTCAGTAGGTGTGACAAGCGATGGTCCACCCGTCGTACCTGTAGTAGCCTCGCTACTGGAGCCCCCACTGGCCGCAACTCCAGGCGAGGCGGCGTCACCACCGCCCTGAGAACCGCCGCCGGTGCTGCCTGCGCTGCTGCTTCTGTTCGACTTGGTGCTCGATGGCGTTTGCGAGCTTCCATTCGACCCAATAGAAGGCGATGTGGTCGGCAAAGAGTTTGAACCGCCGCGGTAGAGACTGTCAAAATCGCTGTCTGCGTGATCCACAAGTTTGGCCCCAAGTTCACTTTGGTGCGTCCAGCTTGGCCCCAAGGTTCACTTTGGTGCACTCAGCGACTGTCTCGAGGGTCCCGCTGCACGCGCTTTGAGTGACCTTGGCGGTGATCGCAGCCTTTTTCAGAATCGCGAGGTCGGACCGACGGGTCTCGAACGTCGTAATCGGACTCCCGTCGAGGTTCCTACCAGGGGAATCGTCAACAATCCAAACTAGTCAAGAGATAGCGGACGCAGCTCAAAACTCACAGGATCTTGAGTGACGTAGGCCATCTCACGCCACGAATGGTAGATATGCCGCACTTGTAGCACGAGCTGGAGGCACCACGCAACGTTACTGGCCCGTCAGTGGCTCGAAGTTTCGCGTTCGCACGCATCGTCGTGATACTCACAATTGCTCGAGCGCGCTCGGGAGCACCACTCGCTCAAACTTGGCCACTTTGGCGTCCGACACTGATCTATTACACAGCATGAGGTGTTAGTATGATCAACTGATAGCGCTGCACGCCTTCTTCTGTCTACTCTTTTGGACGTACAGAAGAACGAGCGCGGCGGGGAACTGCATGTCTAAGGTTGTCAAAGCCGGGGCTCCGTCGATGTGTCTGTGCAAACCATCCACAATCGTTGTGTGAATTCTCTAGGTTGAGAAGACCACCCGAAGGAGAGCCGCGCCACTCAAATCTCTTGTAATTTTGCCGGAATAGCGACGCCCTTGTAGGACGCGATCTTGGCCTGGGAGACCTCTCTACGAGAGCACAGCATGCAGGCGTTGTTAGCGATCGGCGAATGCGGTGTACACAGACGACGCCACGGTCTACGTACAGTGTCTCGAGCGTGGGCGGGAACTTGACGCCGTCCAGCGTCTGGACATCGAAATAGTAGCTCATGAAGTTGCTGAACACAGTTGGTCGCGTGAGTGTGCATAACGAGAGACAGTGTCGAGCCGTATCCAGCGACCAACGCACATTTTACTAAGGTAGGGCGGCAGGATAAGGCTCGTCGGGTCCGTGGGGACGCTGGAGAGAATCCTGTGGTGGGGGGCACACAAGCGCACACGGGTCAGTGCCGTTTCGAGCCGCAAAAGCGTCCTGGTACAACAGAAGCCACGGGTTGCTTACATCGATACGACCTGCCGCGCTGTCGAGAAGTCCGCGCCTCGCGATACGAGTTTCCTGCGATTTCGCTGTAAGCATACTCTGTGTGGGAAGGTGCTCTTGAGGCGATCGTTAGCGATAGAAAGCGCGTGCGTACATGCTCAACGTATCCGTCGGCACGCTCACCACACGCTCGATCGACCGATAGTCGACAGTCAGCTGGCCCACGGCCTCTTCCGAGGGGCCTAGCGTCACGGTCGTGTAGGTGCACTGCGGCGAGACCACCCAGGCGTCAGTCGCCGGGTTGTCCCTGGACGCCATGAGCGTGATCACGCCGGGCGGCGCGCCGCCAGTCGCGGCACACGTCGCCGAGCGTGTGCGGCCGCGCGTGCCAGCGTGAGGCTCGTTATCCCGACGCCATACCGGTAGAAGACACGGAGGCGGTGGTGGCCGCGACTGGCGTGGCGCTGGCGTCCCATTTTGTCTCCGTTTGGTCGCCTTCGCGATTATGCGGGATGGAGGTGGGATTATCAGTGACCGATCAAGAGCGAGCGCGGCTGGCGCACGGTTCGACATAGGACAGTGGATCCCCGCACGTGGTGGAGCATCTAGATATGGGGTACTGTGCCTTGTGAGACCAGGGAGGGGAACTACAAAAATGTATCACATGGACGAATCCCAGTGGCGTGCGAGGCGAGGCGACCGTGAGTAATGACAGGTTCGCGGAGCAGATCAGTCGGTCCGTTCGCTCGCAAACGCACTGCACAACGCACGTGTGCTGGCGTGCTTTAGGACTGGGCTCCGACGGAAGAACGACGTTCAACGCCTCCGTTGACCCGATTGTATGTTTCGGATCCTCCCACGCAAGGAAACGACCAGCTCTTCGCCGACGCTGACTTTTCAATGATCGAGATCGGTTGGTGTTGTTGTCGCAGCGCCGAGGACGATCACGACTCTTCACGTGTTTTGAGTAGGCAGTAGGCTCTCATTCTTCTATAGGTGTATCCCTTCGGTCATGCTCGCATAGTGGACTTGGATCGGAACAATCCAGACGAAAAGCTCCGCGTTCGAGCTGGCTTCGCGGTCTGTCGGGTTGGCAGTGCCTCTGGTGCAGGCACCTCCGACACCGTCACCGTTTCGCGCGCGCTATTGGAGGCAACAGGAGCGCTCGCAGCCTCCTCCACGACCCGCGAGGCGAACGCAGCACGTTCGTCCTCTAGCTGCAGACGCTGCGCGGCGTTGTACTGAGCCTGTGCTTCGACCTCCGTGGCGAACAGCGCCAGTTTGTGTTCCTGTTGCCACATGCATCGTCAGGCGTCACAAACGTTTAAAGTCTCACATGTCCACTGCCACGCCACACGCACCTGCTGCTTGAGCTTCGCCTCGGCTTCCTCGAATTGGCGCTTCATGACTTGTGCGTCTTCTATCCGCTCGGCAAGTTCAATGCGTTGCGTCTCCAGATCAGACGCGCGATTCGCAGCGGTCTCGATCGACGCCTTTACCTCTCGCTGTGCCTCACACAACGCCTCCTCTTGGCATTGTAGACGAACTTCGGCGGTTGGGACGGCTGCCTCGGCTTGATGCAACGCGAGCTCGCGCTCTGCGAGGCGAGCTTCTCGATCTTGGTTCTACGAGAGATGATACAGCGTCAGCACGGTTCGTAGCAGGCGGATATCTTCCATGGCTCTACCTGTATCTGCGCTGCTGCGACGCGCGCATCGAACTCCGTGTTCTTGGTATCGAACTCGGCCGTGAGACCTGTAAGCTGCAGCTGAAATCTCTCTACTAGCTCTCGCTCCTGAGTCTCATATCGCTAATTGAATGGCACACCCACACATCACTCAGTCTCGGCAATCGTGAGACCATGTACCCGCCCAGCGACCATTTCACTCACAGTTTGCAGCTCTTTCTCCAGCTCGGAAAGGCGGTGCGCCGAGAGCTCAGCGCGCAGTGCGTCGCTCTTTTCAATTTCAGCTTGCAGATGGCTGAGCTCCACGGCTTTGTCGCGAAGCACGCGCTCTTTCGTGGACAGCTACACACAAAGTCTGTGAGTGAAAACATCGTCAAAAAGGGGGAGCATTTGTCATGAACGTACATGCCGCTCGCGGTCGGCCACCCGATCGCGCGCCATCGCTAGCTCCTGCAAGTTCAAGAAACGTTAGTCGGGATCCAGTGAGCAGTAAAGCGTCAGATTCTGACCTGCTCTCGCAACACGAGTGAAGTTTCCTGCTGTTCGAGCTTGCACTGCTGTTCCTCGAGCGCCTGGTTCGTCGAAACAACGTCTCGCTGTGGCTCGGTTACTGCCGCGGGGCTCCGCTGTGCGAGCGCTTCGTGGAGGCGTTGCTCGAGTCGCGCAATGTCCTGGATCCGCTGGTCGAGGCTCTTTTCCTTGTCTGCAGTGCGGTCCATCGCGTCCTGGAGAGCGATTTCCATGGCCTTGACACTGCGTTCCCGCGTCTAGCACCACAGCGATAAAATCACGTGAGAATATTTCTCGACAACACTGTTTCTAAGGGAATTCACACCTTGATCTCTCTCTGCTCTTTCGCGTGAGACAGCTATCGCACAACGACAGTGAATGAGAACGATTCCGTCCGACAACACATGAGTGCTCCACAACGGCATACCCGAATGAGATGGAGATGGCGCTCTTCTTGATTCCTCCGCTCTTGTTGTTGGTGAGCTGTGATTGAGCACTCAGAATCAGTTGACAGAACGGAATCAATCCAGGCCATTACAGCAACTGGATGAGCTTTGCTGCCGCCAGACTTCGGCTCCGTACCATCGTTGGGGCACTCCAGAGGTTGCAACTGCTTTGCCTCGTCCCATTCCTGATCATTCAAACATCGCCACGATATGTGTGTAAGTTTGCAGTACCGAATTTCAACAGTGCCAACAACTAGCGCTGTTTCCTGCGCACCTGCTCCCTCTCGGATCGCGGCGCGTTCTGCTCGGGTGACGACGACCCGCGCTTCTTCTCCCCGCCGCCATCTTTCGTGAGCTTGACGTGGTTCCGCAGCGCCTTGAAGCCGCCCGCGCACTCCATCGGCACTGGTGCCGCCGTACGCGATGCCATCATGCTCTCTCTCTGTCCAGAGCGCGTCGCGTTTTGCGCTGTTGCCACACGACCCCCAATTTTGGACTTGGCTACATGTGATCCATTCGCGTGCACCACATCAAATAGACCGTCATTCCGGTACCTTCGGCTGAAACGGGGTCCGCCACCGTGGAGACACGTCTTGCGGCGCACAACGGAAGAGAGAGGGAGCGGAGCGCAGGCCACAGCCCCAAGCAAACTCTGCAAAGGATGGCGAGCGAGGACACCGCGCCCTCAACGCCCTCGGCGCCGCCGCCGCGGCCGCGCGTGTCGCCCGTCAAGGCGCTGCTCGTGGTCGCGTTCCTCGCGGCGCTCACGCCCTTCTGGGTGCTCTACGGGCTGCTCGGCGCGCTTCTCTCGGCTTCGTCGGCGCGGCTCTCGCAGCGCGGCGTCGCGCTGCTGGTCGCGGTCGCCGTGGCGATCGTCGCCGAGGTCGTGTACATCGAAGTGCAGCACCGCGACGCGATCCGCGAGGCCATGAACTCGCCCATCACGTACACGTCGCTCGTCGCGGGGCTCGGCGCCGTGCTCGGCGCCCTCATCTACGCGCAGGTCAAGTTCCACGGGCTCATCGCGTTCGTTCTCGACCGTTCGGAGCAGTCTGAGAGCGCGCTGAGCGTGCTCTCCGAGTTTGTCGGGCCGTTCTTCTTGCTGTTCGCCATGTACGCGCCCGTCTCCAAGTGGAAGCACTGGGAGCTCGTCACCGGGCTCTCCCTTTGTACGTCGCGCGTGCTTGAGACGATCGGGATGGACTATGAAGAGAAACAGGCGCTGACCTCTGGTGTGCTTGTGGTGTATTAGATATCTTTGGGGCGATCTACTGCGCGGTGCCCGTGATCTTTGCGCTCGCGCACGCCAGGTTCTGGGTGCCCGCGCGGTACGAGGAGCTCGAGCGCATCGAGCGCGAGCTGCTGGAGAAGAACATGGCGTGCAAGTTTGAGCTGCTCAAGGTTGCGGGCCTCGGCACCGTGTTTGTGCCCTGCACATCCAAGACCGTGACGGCGAGAACCAAGAAGACGCTCGTGCTGGTCCACGGATTTGCCGCGGGCAACGCGCTCTGGGCTTGCGTACGTATGACCTGTGGCCACAGGCCGTGTCTTCCTACGTGAGTTTCAAGTGCTCACCCGCCACGCGTTGTTTCGTTTGCTCTATTGTAGAACCTTGAGTTCCTCGCCCAGTACTACGATGTGGTACGTTTGGCCTCTGCTGATCTCCGAGGCTTGGTTGTGGTATGATCTTTACCGGTGTATCTCTGTTCAGTACGCGATCGAATGGATCGGAAAGGGACGCTCGGACCGACCGGACTTCACGTCTTACGAGGTATGACTCGACGCTTGTTGTGCGTACGCCATACGTTCCTCACCGTTGTGCTTTTGCTTTTGGTGATCCAGCATGAGGACGCCGACAAGATCTTCGTGGATGCCATCGAGAAGTGGCGCAAGGCCATGAAGGTTCGTCCAACTCAGGATCTCCCAGGCACTTTGCTGCTGTTCTTACGCTCGGTCTCTGTCCCTGTTTGCTCACAGCTGGACAAGTTCTACCTCGCCGCGCATTCTCTTGGGGTACGTCGATCCTCTGCCTGAGGTTGGGCTATGCAGCATCTCTTGTGCCTGTGCTTACGATGTCTGTATGCAGGCCATGTTTGCGAGCTCGTACGCCGTGCGCTACCCCGGCCACGCCGAGCATCTCGTGCTGATCTCGCCGGCCGGTGTGGGTCACCCGCCGCCGCCCAAGCCCGTGTCGCTTGGTCTGCGCGTGTTTCGGTACCTGTGGAGCCTGAAGCTCACGCCGATGGTACAGTCAACCAGATCTGTTGACATAGTTCTATCCTCCTCCGCTGACATGCGCGTGTTACTCACAACAGAGCGTCGCTCGCTTCGCCGGTCCGTTCGGCCCTGCGCTCATCCGCTTCATCGCTCGCACGCGCATCGGCGTGATGCCCGAGACCAGCGCGATGCGTCGTGGCATGCTGCCGCTCGATAGCGTTGGCAACTACTGGTATCACAACTGGGCGCTCAAGGCTTCCGGCGAGGTCGCCATGCACACGCACTTGCACCCGGTACGGTTCAGACCCCGTTAGAGAACTGACCAAAACATGGAGAGGACTCACGCAGTGCATGAATGGTCAAATCGCAGGGTGTGTTTGCGAAGAAGCCAATCAGCGAAATCCTGACCCCCAAGACCATCCACGTGCCCATCACGTTCATGTACGGTCTCCAATCCTTGGAGCCGCGTCTACACGATTCGCGAGTTGCAGGGCTGAGTTTGGACGATGTGATCTGTGGTGATAGGTACGGCGGTGGACCCGACTGGATGGAGCCACGCCACGCGCACGAGGTGAGCATGAGTAGCCCCACAATCTTCCTGCCTGTTCGTTGACACTGACCGCGGCTACAAATGGTTTACGTTAGTTTGCCAAGAAGTTCCACGGCCACTTACGCGTGCGCGTGGAAGTACTGCTCGTTCCGCACGCGGGCCACCAGGTCTTCACCGACAACGTCGACGACTTCAACATGATGCTTCACCAGGCGCTCGAGGGCAAGCAGCAGTAGAGAGATGGATAGTTCCAGGAAGCACAGTTCACTTTTGGATTAGAATGGGAGAAAACGACACTATGAGGTCGGCAGTTCAGCCTGGATCGTCCCTTCTTACAAAGTCGACGCGTCGATCTCGACAGCCGAGTTGCCGGCAACGAGCTCATCGTCCCGGGGGAGCGCACGGCCGCCGAGGTGGGCCGCGAGGAACTGCTCGGCACGCCACGTGAAGTCCAGACGGTTGGCCGGGCGCGCAAAGCCGTGGCCCTCGTCCTTGTACAGCACGTACTTGACCTCGTGCTTGTTTTCATAGAGCTTCTTGGCAATCTGGTCCGACTCGGCCTGCTTGACGCGCGGGTCGTTGGCGCCCTGCGCGATGAGCAGCGGCTTCCTCATCTTGTCGGCGTGGTACACGGGCGAGATCTTACGGTTGAGTTCCTCGTCGTTCTCGACGTCGCCAACGCGCAGCACGAGCATCTGCTTCATGACAGCCCAGTACGGCGGGATCGACTCAAAAAGCGTCTTGGCGTTCGACGGGCCCACAATGTCCACGCCGCACGCGTACAGGTCGGGCGTAAACGCAAGGCCGGCGAGCGTCGCATAGCCACCGTAGCTGCCGCCGTAGATCGCGACGCGCTCCGGGTCGGCGTAGCCTTGCTTGACGGCCCACGCGACGGCGTCCGTGAGGTCCTGCTGCATCGTGGCGCCCCACTGGAGGTCGCCCAGGTTGGTCCAGCGCTTGCCATAGCCGGTCGAGCCGCGGAAGTTGACCGAGAGGCAGCCGTAGCCGCGGTTCGCGAAGTGCTGGTGAGCCGAGTTGAAGCCCCACACGTCGCGCGCCCACGGCCCGCCGTGCACGTACAGAACAAACGGCAGCTTCTCGGGCTTGACGCCGTGGGGCAGGCTCAGGTACGAGACCATGCTTTCGCCGTCCGAGGTCTCGATCACGTGCGGCGCCATCTCCACAAGCGTGTACTTGGCCAGCTCCGGCCGCGAGTCAAAGAGCAACGCGTGCTTCTTGGTCGCGCGGTCGTAAATGTAGTACTTGAGCGACGCGTCGTCGGGCGTGTCGGCGTACATCCACGTCTGGTTGTCCTGGCTCGTGCTCACGAGCGAGAACTCGCCCGAGGCGAGCGACACCAAGTGCTCGATGTCGGCCCGCGAGGCCTCATCCACAACCTCGACACGGGGCTTCGTGTAGTTGAACGTCACGTACACGACCGTCGACGTCTCTTCGTTGAAACTCACAGAGCTCACGTCGCACTGGTCGCTCTGCGCGATGACCTGGAGCTCCTTGCCGTCGGCGAGCGAGAGCAGCACGAGCCGACTCGTGTCCGTGCCCTCGCTCGCGCCTTCGCCCGTGTGGAGCAGACTCGTCTCGGCAAACACGGCCTTGCCGTCCTTCGAGACCGCGTGCACGTTGGCGGTCTCGCCGTGCGGCCAGTGCGCAATCGTCTTCCACTCAGAGGGCGTGTCCTTCGTCTCGGGCGCGCTGGGCACACGAAGCGCCTCGCTGCCATCGGCCGGGTTCATCGCATACGAGGCGACGATGTTAAGGTCGTTGTCGACGAGCCAGCCGGCGACGTCGCCCGGGTTCTCCAGCAGCAGCTCGATCTCACCCGTGAGGAGGTTGAGCTTGTGCGCGTCGAAGAAGCGCTGGTCGCGCTTGTTGAGCGAGATGATGGCCGAGTCCGGGTGCGTGTGGCTCAGGCTGATGGCATGTGGCATGACCGTGACAGGGCCAAACGGCGTGACGTCGCGCACGTGGATGCTGTGCGCATTGTGGGACGCATCCAGTTCAAAGTCGGCGACGTGCAGGTGGAAGTTCTCGTCGCCGCCTGTGTCCTGGATGTACAGGATTTGGCGGCGCGTGAGCGAGCGCGACCACACAAAGTGCCGCAACGGGCGGTGGCTCTCACTCGTGATCTGCTGCGCCGGTGCGTCGACGATCGCTGGCGTCGCCTGGGTCGTATCGAACTGCACGGGCTTGACAAAGACGTTGGTCACGCCCTGCGCGTCGTCCGCCAGGTACGCGTAGTACTTGCCGTCGGGCGAGATGCGCGGCATGCGCTTGTCGGGGTTGCCGAAGAGCACCTTGAGCGGGATGGCCTCGGGCAGCCCTTCGAGCTGGTTGGCGTTGGCGACCATCGTGGCGGAGGGAGGGAGGTAGCGGAGGAACTTGGCTACTTGCAGAGGACGGCAAATTGCAGAGTGAGGCGAACGGAAGCGCTCTGCCGAGTTGGGTCACATGAACCAGAGAAGGCACCGAAGGAGAACCCTCGCTTCCCCTTCACTCTCCCCCGAAGCTTCAAGCGTTTACTCGCTTGTGTGAGGGTGACGTGATGGGCGCCTTCGTATGTTGGCGCCGTTCCTTGTTCATCCACGCGGTTCTGACAGAACTTCTGTCTGTTGTCCATTCCAATTCGGAAGACGAATTCGTCCTGGATCTTCCCAAACAACAAACATTCCATGTCGAACACGCAATCATTCCGCGCATCATGTGATAGGTGCCAAAAAAGGGGGACAGTAGTGTCACTTTGTCGAGAATTCTGGGTTGTCGACATTTTCGACACAGCAGTGCGCGTAATCGGTCGTCAGAGTGATGGTCTCATTCTGATACAAAATAAGTACATTAAACGACCATCACTCTGAGTACGTTCACGCGCGCAATGAACGGGCCAATCACCCCCCGTTGTGGGTGAAGTCGACCGAACGTCCGTTGCACAGTGCTCAGAACTGAACAAGCCACGCGACCACCAAGACTCGCTCCATGGCCGCCAGGATGCTGCGTCCGCTCGCGGCCACAACAGGTGCGTCTAACCGCCGTTGCAGCACGTAGTGGAGTCAAAGAGAACCCGCCATCTGACGTGTGGCAGGAGTGCTGCTTCTCGCAGGTTGGGCGACCCGCGGGCGCCTCTGGGAGTGGGTGCCGGCGAGCTACGCGCGGCTCGAGCAGGTGGAGCGCCAGATCCTGGAGCACGCTGTGCGCGTGCCCTTCGAGATGACCAAGGTCGCGAGTCTCGGCACGGTCGTCGTGCCCTGCACAGACGAGCACCGCCGCAAGAGCGGCGCGGCCAAAGACCTCGTGCTCATCCACGGATTTGCTGGCGGCAATGCTGCATGGGCCACCAACCTCGAGGCGCTTGCTCAGCACTTCAATGTGGTGCGTTTGTCTATCTGATCGTTTAAAAGCTTTCTCTCGCTTATATCAAGTGGTTGTGGTAGTACGCTGTCGAGTGGATCGGCGCCGGCCGGTCGGACCGCCCCGACTTTCCGTATCATGATGTACGTGCTTGCAGCGATTGAGAGCGCAAGACGTGTGTCGATTCGCATGCCTGACCTTTTGTGCGCACCACAGTTTGACAGCGCCAACGCGTTCGTGCTGGAGTCGTTTGAGAAGTGGCGCCAGGAAATGGATCTCAAGACGTTTGATCTGTGCGCCCACTCCATGGGGGTACGTCGAATGCTGCACCGTGCTGGACTCATTCGCCATGTCTAACGCGCTCTCTGGTTTGAGTAGGCTATATTCGCCTCGCACTATGCGATCGAGCATCCCCAGCGCGTGAACGTACGTCAAAAGCTCTTTGCGATCCACTAGGGACCCTTCGTCTAATGGCTCGGCTTGTTCTCTTTAGCATTTGGTATTGGCGTCTCCCGCCGGTGTAGGCCACCCGCCTCCGCCCCCGAAGGAGACCGAGGTCAGCGCCAGCCAGCGCTCGTGGTTGCGAAGAATGGTGTTCAACGCCTGGGAGTACGGCGTCACGCCGATGACCGTCGCGCGCGTCGCCGGTCCGTACGGCCCTCAGCTAGTGCAGAACGCACTTACGCGGCGGATTTCATTCATGCCGGCGTCCAGCGCGCTGCGCAACGGCTCGCTTGATGTTACACTGTTGAGCGAGTACATTTACCACAACTGGGCGCTCAAGGCCTCGAGCGAGCGCGTGATGTCGACCCATCTGGCGCCCATGGCGTACGCGCGGCGGCCACTGATCGACACGCTCGTGCCCGAGAACGTCAAGGTGCCCGTGACGTTCATCTACGGCGGCGAGTCCGACTGGATGGACTACCGCCAGGGCCAAAAGGTCGTGGACAAGCTGCGCGCCGCCGGCAAACGCGCGGACCTCCACCTCATCCCGTTCTCGGGCCATCAAGTGTTCCTCGACAACCCGACCGACTTTAACCGCGCCGTCGTCGCCTCGCTCGTCCGCGACTGATAGGCGACGGAAACTTCATGACTACTTCATAACCATAGAATAGAAGGCCTCTATTTCATTCCCTGAGAAGTTGTGCTTGAGAGCTACGCGGCTCGGCGCCGCGCGCGGAAGAGCACGATGTCGCTCTGCTGGAAGTCGGCGTGCAAGTGGTCGTCGGGCACGCGCTCGACCACAAAATGGGCTTCAAACTGCTCAAAGAAGGCGTTCTCCGAGCCGTGCCGCAGCTTGTACGCGAGCAGCAGCGTCGTGTTGGCGTCGCTGAGCTGCAAGAACGCCTCAAGCAGCGCCGAGAACGCGGACGCGTACGGGCACGCGATGATGTCGGCGCCCAGGATCACGTCGTACGGCGCGTTGGCCAGCACATCACTTGCGTCGCGGTCGCCCCACAAGTACTTCTCGGCGCGGCATTGGCTGGGAGCGAGTTTGTTAAGGTCGATGTTGGACGCCGTGAGCGCCACGGACGCCGGGTCGCCGTCCGTGACGACCACGCTGCACGCATGGAGATGGCCGGCGACGATGCCTACGAGACCGGGGCCACAGCCTAGTTCAATGACGCGCTTGTCCAGCACGGCATCACGGTGCGAGTCGAGGTACAGCGACAGCGCGACCGCGGCGTCGTACACGGACGCGCCGAAGCCGATCGCCGTACCGCCCTTGCCGTCGTTCTTCCACCCTTGGCGGATGCGCACTTGCGTGTCCGCTATCGGGAAGCGCCGCTCGGCGTCGCGCAGCGCGTCGTGAAACGGGTTGCGGAAGGAGAACGGCACGAGCGCGTACGGCGTCTGCAGGTCATATTGGGGAGCGGGCGGCTGTTGCAGCGGCGCTGGTTGCTCCATGGTCGCCGCCGCGGCGCGCGTATCGGTCACCACGTCCATGTTCGTCGCTGGATGGATCGGAATGTAGTGAGGAATGACCGGAGATGACCATTTTCAACCAATCGAAATGCATACAGTATCAATTTTAGCCAGTCACCTGTGTGCGTTGCCACTTCTGGAAGGCCACGATGGCCGTGTGAAGCTGGTCGTCAAACGGCTTGAGCAGCGGCGCGAGCAGGTTCTTCTCGTGGGGCGGCAGCGCCTCGCGGATCTTGACGAGCTCGTCGTACTTGGAGTCGATGCGGTCGGCGATCCGCTTGAACTTGTGCTTGGCGTCTGCGTCGCCGCCGCGCTCGACCTTTGTCTGGAACGCCAAAAAGTGGCGCAGCAGCTCGCACACGTCGTGGAACTGCGCGTACACTTGCTTCTTAAAGTCGTTCGGGATGCAGTCCGCGGCGATCGCGCCGCTCTTGAGCGTTGCTGTGGACGACGCAGTCGCGTCGTGGCTCGAGTCGGCGTTCGCGACGACCTCGGCGAGCACGTCGGACGCGGTCTTCGCGGGCACGAACGCGCGGTCGAGCGCCAGCGTGTGCATGCAAGCCGTCTGGAGCTGGGTGCGTGACTCCTCCGGTGTTGCAGGCGACTGTTGTTGTTGCTGCAGCTGCAGGCTCTTGAAGGCCGCGGTCGCGTCGCTGGCTTCGTTGTGCTGGAAATACTTGGAATCGTCCTCGATCGTAAGAGGGTTGTAGTCCGGCGCCGGTTTGGCCTGGAGATCATCCAGCACGGTGGCTTCCTTGAGCGAGTTGTGGGTCACTGAACGCGTCTTCTTGAGCGCTTCGCCCGCACCTTGAAGTTTCCCAGCATGCGTAGGGTCCAGCACGTACGCACCGTGACGGTTGAACTTGGCGATCGTGATGTTCAGCGGTTCGGGCTTCCGCGACGCCGAGTCGCTCGCCTTGAGCAGCGACGAGTCACCTTCGTTCGAGGTCAAATCCACGAGCGGGTCCACGATGCCGCGCGGATCCACGGCGTTCTCGCTCGCCATCTCCTGCTCCTTCTCTTCAAACCGCGTGAACATATCCTCGTGGCCGCCAGCCTTGCGGTCGCGGTGGAAGTACTTGGACTTGAAGAACGCGCTCCAAAACTCCGTCTCGGTCATGCGGTCGGGCACCTGCGCCTTGTACGCGAGGTGCACGGCCGGGTACTGAATGAAGATCTGGTGGATCACCTCGGCGTTCAAATTGTACTTGACCACATTTCCGCCCGTCTCGTTGTCGCCGGCGAGGTCCGTGAGGATGGCCGAGGTCTTGCCCGTCTTCTGGCGCTTGCTGGCCTCGTTCGCGATCAAGTGGCGGCGGCTCGCCCAAAAGTCCTCCTCCGAGATGAGTCCCTGGTTCACCATCTCCGTGTGCTGGCGCTTGAGCGTCGCGTTCGCCGCGAGCAGCGCCGCGCGGTGCTTGATCTCGGCGGCGTTGCACAGCGGCGCGCGGTCTGCGCTCTTGTGCTGCTGCTTGAGCCCGTTGGCGGCGACGCCCCGCGCAATAAGCTCCTTGGCCTGGTCGCGCGCGTCGAACGCGTCCTCGAGACCCTTGTCGCTCGTGAACTCGAGGATCACGACCGCGCCGCCCGAGAGCCGCAGGCGGATCATGGCCTTCGGCGACGTGACCGACGACACCTGCTGGTCCTGCACGCTCGCCCACGCGACCGAGAGCGGCTTGGCGTCGCCGGCGTCTCCGCCCGCGAGCTCCGGCGCGTCATCGGGCGTCCAGCGCAGGCCCTTGTCGCTGAACTCGGCGCGGCCGTCGCGCTTCTTCACGCGCACTTGCGCGACGAGTAGTGTCGCCATGGTGGGTGGATTGGATCTGGGAGATTGAGAATGCGGGAAAATTGGTTTCCCCAGGGAGGTTCGGACTAGGTTCGGTTGTTGGTGAAACCGGATTTTGGAGGATCTCGCAGCAGCGCCAGTTCCCCGGAGAAGACGCGAGCATGGGACGCTGGATCGCGCGTGAGCTGTGTGCGCTGGGCGTGGCCTTCGGCTTGCTAAGCGCCGCGTCGGCAGAGTATAGACGGCACACGAACAACTGGGCGGTCGTGGTGCGTGCCCCCGTCGGTCGCTGCTGTGTTTACTACGCGAGGAGCTAACAAGTGCGGAGGGATCTTTTCGTTTCTTCACAGGTGGACACGTCGCGCTTCTGGAACAACTACCGCCACATCGCGAATGCGCTGTCGCTCTACCACTCGGTGAAGCGTCTCGGTATCCCGGATAGTCAGGTACGTCAGGGAGACGCTCTTCCGGTCCGGGCTGGATCACTAACGAACGCTTGCGCGCGCGTCGCAGATCATTCTCATGCTCGCGGACCAAATGCCGTGCAACGCGCGCAACTGCTTCCCCGGCCAAGTGTTCAACAGCCGCTCGCAGAAGATTAATTTGTACGGCAAGGACGTCGAGGTCGACTACCGCGGCGCTGAGGTCACGGTCGCCAACTTTATCACGGTGCTCACGGGCCGCCACGAGCCCAACACGCCGGCGTCCAAGAAACTGGACACGGACGAGAACAGCAACATTTTTGTACGGCGTCCTCATGCCGATCGGGGGTGCTTCCGCTCGCTCCCATGATGTGACTGATATTGGATGTATAATACGGGGATGGTAGATCTTCATGACAGGCCACGGCGGTGACGGTTTCCTCAAATTCCAGGATTACGAGGAGCTCTCAAGCGAGGACATCGCCGACGCCATCCAGGAGATGCACGTCAAGAAGCGGTGCGTTGTTTTGCGTTCTGGACAGAGCCGTGGATGCTTTCGCTGACGCTTCGATTGTCTTCAATGGGCAGCTATAACGAAATCTTCTTCATGGTCGACACGTGCCAGGCCGGATCGCTCTCGAACGCCATCACGTCCCCGAACGTTGTCACGATCGGCAGCTCCCAGACGGGCGAGAGCTCGTACGCACACCACTCGGACCGTGAAGTCGGCTTGGCCGTCATTGATCGCTTCACGTTCTCCACGCTTGACTACTTGCAGCGCATGAAGGTCGGTGACTCGATCCGCAGCGGCTACTTGCGCGACCTCTTCAGCTTCTACGATCCCAACATGCTCTACTCCACACCCGATTACCGCACCGACATGTTGGGCCGCGCCATCGAGCAAGTGCCCATCACGGATTTTCTCGGCTCCATCTTGGATGTCCAGCTCCACTACGATGACGAAGCGTACCCCATCGAAGGTGTGGTCGACAGCGAGGTCCCGACGGGCCAACCGTCGGACCATACCACTGCTTCCGTGAATGAGCCATCAGACTCATCCAACCAGACGACCACAACCACGACCACAACGCCGCGCGGCTTCCAGTTCTCAGTCGAGTTCTTCATCTCCCTCGCTGTCTTCGTGGCTGCCTTTGTGGTCGTCACCACGAAGAAATTGTAAGATTCGAACAAGGTAAAACGAATCCATGGGTTGATTTGATGAATTACGCAATGCGATCATTCGCCCATCGGTCCCAGCAACGTCCACACGCATGGAAACACGTCCCCGTCTTCCATTTCAACCGGCTCTTGTTCGTGAGTTCTTCTTCCCTTCTGCGCTTGGTCGGTTCCTATTCGACCGTTGATTCTACCCGTCGGCAACATCGTTGGGCACGAGCGTTGTCCGCCGATAGCTCGCTGGCGTGTGGTGATGGTGGTGACGACGGAGGTTCACACCGTTCATGCCGTTTACTCCACGCGTGCCGTTAACTCGATGGTGTGGGCTGTGGCTGTGGCTGTGGACGTACTCCTCAACCAGCACAGGCGTCACAGCTTTCTGCGCCGGCAGCACGCACGCGCGGATGACCAGCACGATGCCGCCGGCGATCCACACGGGCGATGTGCAAATGCACAGCGCGATGACCATGGGGCTCACGAGCAGTACAAATGGGATGCAGAGCACGGTCGTCACGTACCACACGACCCACCCACGGTGCTATAAAGCAGAGACGAGTAAACACACGCGCACAGCCCCAAATCAGTCTCCAGCATACAGCGTTCCATGCATCCAGAGACCAGAGAACGCACCCGCGCAAAGGCAGGCGACTGCTCGATGATGCGTGGGAGTAACCGCGTGATCACGCGGTCCACCAGCGACCTGCAAGCACACACGCGTCATCAGCGACGGCGACCAACTACATGAACAGAGAGGGGAAAGGACAAACGCACCGCACGTATCGCAGCGGCTGCATGAGGTGGAGCGCGCTGGCGCAGACGGTCGCGACGAGAGCGCGCGCCGGCGCCTGGGTCGCCTGGTCGCTCTGGGCGTCCTGCTCGTCCTGGCGCCGGAGCTGCAGCTTGACCACGGCCGGCGTGCACGGCGTGTTCAGCGGCGTGCGGTCGTTGCGCAGCACGCCCTACATATAATCAGCATATTTTGAGTCCCTATAACCAGGCTAACCATGCACCAACGGGGGGAAGTCGCACATAGGCCGACTGCATGCCGCCGTGGTGTTTGCGCATCGAGTACGGCTCCAACTCGCCCGCGTCCAGCTTGTCCGGCATGGGCGTGCCGCAGCCGTAGAGCCGCTCGGCGCGCTCGCTGTCGGCGTCGGAGCTGCTCGCTGCTGCGGGGAAACCCAATGTGGTTGTTCGCGTGGCAGTTAGTCGCTGGATAGACTCCAGAAAGAGGCGGGTGGATCCAGGTTCCAACGCAAACGCACGTTAGACGCACCTTCCGCTGGTCGCAGATCGCGCCGGACGGGGCCTTCGTGGGAGGTCATGGCCTAAGTGCTTGGTGGATACTTCGATCGGGGTGGGCGACTGCACGGATGATTCCAGTTCTTGGGCGCCTCAACACTTTGGCCGCTGGTCCGGTCTGCCGGCGAGAAGGTTTCTGTCCGTGAGGGTGGAAGCAAATCGACCACCGCAGTCCAAGGTGCGGCGTGGTGCCTTTGGTGGTGGATCTACGAGAGTCACGGCCGCAGCGTCTCATCACCCCGCCGGGGAAACGCAAGTTTTTTTCGAAGCTGTCCCTAGTTTGGTGTGGAAACAGTAAACCTCGGTTTATGTGGACCACGTGGATATAGTTTCCATGTAAATATAGAGGTAAATGGGAAGGGAGGTAACTACAAGTTGTGGGTAGGGAACGATAAAATATCAATTGACACAAGGAATCTGTTTGGTTTGCTGGGATGACCCAATCTCACCTCCTCTCTCACGTCTTCTCTCTCCGTGCCTGGCTTTTCTTGGTCTTACACACGGTCACAACGAGGTCCGCGCGGTCGGTTGTTTGGGCTGTCTATCATCAGACGCGCAGGTCGGGGTTTGTGTGCTCGCGACAATCCAGAAGGACCTAACGAACAATCGCAACGATGAGCGTGGACATGGAATTCGGCTCGGACCAGTACACGCTGGCGCTGCTAGGCAGCGACGACGAAACGGGATACGGCAACGGCACGCCGCGCAGCACCGGCGGCACGTCCAACAGCAGCTACGCCGTGCGGCCCTACTCCAAGACCACGGGCGGCGTACGACGTTTTAGACCAGCTTTCCCGATCAGTCTATATCTCGCATTACGCTAATCACTGTTTATTCGTCGCAGAATGAGGCCGAGCAAATGCGCGCGGAGATAGTACGGCTCGAGAACACGCTGTCGGCCCGCATCGCGGCGCGCGCGAACGTCGGCGCCACGGACACGGCCGTGACTACGTCCATGGAGCGCTCGGGCAAGATCGAGAAGTACGTCGAGGTTATGGAGCTCACCAAGTGCTTGCGCCGTCAGAAAGAGTTCCTCCTGAATGAGAACCGCAAGCGCCAGCGCTTTGCCGAGAAGATCCAGCAGGCCATGCCCGTACGAGCCCGCGTTGGTCTCGGTGGAGACCGATTTGGTTTTTAGTTCTCTCTTGCTGACTCCGAAAATGTGATTTATGTGCAGCCGTCCACGGACAGCATCCAGTTCATGAAGAACGTCAAGTACCCGAGCGACGAGGAGCTCAACAAGATCGCGCAGGAGGCGTACGCCGAGATGCGGGACTACCAGGTGAACGGCAAGGCCGTGTCGTTCCTCGACTGGGAGACCAAGCGCGAGTCCAAGTCCATGTACCTCCACGCGTACTCGCAAAAGTCGTTCCCCGGTGAGGACCTCACGCGCGTGTTCAACGAGACCTGGGCGCTGCAGCATGACGAGAACCGCCAGGAGCTGCTCCACCGACGACGGAGCAAGTTTTGCGTACGTTAAACAGCATCAGTCGGTCTATAACCTCGTTTACGTGGACTAACCGCCCGAGTTCTATGTGAGCAGATCCTCAAGAAGCTCAGCGACAGCATGTACCTCACGCGCAACATCCACCAATTCATCGGCGAGAGCTTCCCGCGCCACGCCATGACGCTCGTGTTCCAGATCTCGATCGACGCCAACAGCTACGCGATCCTGAGCCGCTCGGTCATGCCGCCGACCAACGACGCGCAGCACCTGGTCTGGACCGACGAGTGCTTCATGTGGCTCTTCCAACGGCGCCCGGACGGCGGCTTCGACCTGTCGTACCGCGGTCGCTATGGCAGCACCTCGGCCGTCGCCGGCAACCAGCTGCCCATGCTCGAGTCGTACTTCTTCCTCGTGGACTGGGAGTCGCTTGTGATCCGCCCCATGTTTGACTTTGTCGCTGCATGAGCAGATACATAAACAGACCGCGCGCGCGGGCGATCGCTCCTCCGCAAGTCAAAACAGCAGTGGTCGCGCGTACGGACATGTAAGTATGAAATGTGTTTTTCTTCTTTTTCATCGCTGCATTTCGCTCTCGCCGTCCTTGATTTTTGTCCCCGTCATGCGTGCTTGATGTACCGAGCCCCTTTGAGTCCTACTGGCTCAGATCGTCGACGCGGTGGACGCTCACTCGGTTTGGCTGCCGTTCCAGTCTGCGCAGGCTTGGATGGCGGTGGGTACAACGTTGGAAGCGGTGGTAGCGAGCGACCGCTTCGGTTCTGGATGGCCAAGCGTAACTGAGACCTGATTGATGAAAAATGCTCACCATCAATCCCATGTTCCCTTGCGCTATTCATCGATGTGGGTAGACGTACGTGATGCTCTGCACACGACGGAGAAGCTTGACCGCCTCCTGGTCGTTCTGTTGCGTAAGCATGGAGACGAGCTTGGCCTCAGCTTCCTTGCAATCGAGCTGGCTGAACATGTGCGCGCACTGACGAGCGATCCACTGCATGCCGTCTTTGAGTCGGTCCTCTGCGGCCTAGTTTTGGAAACACGTTAGTATCGGCGACTTGTTTGTTGATAGTACTCCCTCGAGACCATCACCTACCTCTTTGAACGTGGCTAAACGGTGCTCCAGTTCTTGAAACTGCTTGTCTTGCTGGGTCAGGTCGCTTCGTGGAGCAGTCGTGGCGTTAACACTCCGTGGAGCACACGCCAGGTAATCTTTTGACTGCTCCGAGCCACTTAGATCCACTACAGGCGCAGTTTGAACCAGCATGTGGCGTTTGGCGTTGCTTTTGAACTGACGGTCGAGCTGCGATGTCTTTGGCTTCAGGGCCTTCGGTACAACTGTCGTCTGGCCAGCGTCGTTGTGAGCTTGCGACAGGATTTTCTGTCTCTCGACGATAAACTCCGCGTCTAGTTGATCGATAAAGGCCTGGTAATCGGCTTGAATCTTCTTCGTTTGGTTCGTGAAAGCCTCTTGGATGTTGAAACGCTCTTGGTGGACCCACTCGCTCTCCACGAGTTGGCGTTGCCGCTCCGCCTCGAGCGTCTCGTCATCCACATCATTCTGATTGGCGTCGTTTGCACTCTCTTCGTCGACCACCAGTGGCAACTCGAGGGGCTCGCTCAGCTGTTTCCCCTCCCACTCGAGTCGCTCAAGCAGCTGGCGACGATCTTCCATGAGAAAAGAGTGCAGCTTTTTCCACTTGGCGCACGCCTGCTCGCTCTCCAGCTCATAGTGCTGCCGCACCTCCGACTCCAACTGGCATAGATACAACCCAGAGTTAATACCCCGCCAGGCGAGCTCAATCGTGTGGACCAACACGGACCTTTCGCTCGAGATGCTCGGCATTTTTGGTGCGCAGTCGCTGCTGCTTTGTGGATCCGCCTCGGCGCTGCTCACCATGGATGAGTTGCGCGAGTACGGTGGACGGCCGAAAAGGAACCTGCGTCGCGACAGGGAGGCCGGACTCCGTACGTCAGTGGCACGGACTATTTGTTGTAGAGAGGAAACACGTTGCCCACCGGGTTCGTCTCTACGTGGAGCTGAAGCGCATACTTCTCGTGAAGGAATGCTGCCTGTCACCTCAAATTCGCCCATGAGATCTCCCGCGTTATCTAAGGTGAAATGCCGACAAATTGTGCTCGTCACTCACTTGCGACGCTTTGATGAGACCCGTCGCCGTGGTCTCCCACTGGTCGATGAGCAGCAACCAGGTATTTGACGACGCCATCGCGCGGCTTCTGTTCGTCACGATCGGTGCGTTCCAGTTGTCTGGAGAGGGCCAGGGCAATTATGCTAGCGCAAACTCCCCTGGCACTATTCTTGTGCTACGTAGATTCCGGTCCATATTTGTGTGATCAAAGATACTGTCTGCTATTGGAAAAGTGTCGAAGTTTCGAGAAGCGGTTGATAATCTTCGACGGAGAGCATGACAAGCAGACGCGTATCGAGCATGAGATACACGGGGATGAGCTCTGCGACGAAGAAGACCGCTACCAAGAGCATCGATTGGGGCTAACGTACATCCACAGATAACCAGAAAGTTAGATCCGCGGAAACTCTTGTGCTGCCGTGGTTTACGTCAAAGATACTCACAGAGGCGTCTCGTCGTTCCACGTTGAACCACCCCTGTGGACGAAACACAAACGATTCGATCAATCCAAAGTCTGTCGAGACACAGGTTCGCTTCTCGATTTCTCTGTACCTTTGTGAAGGTCAGCAGTGTCATGACGCTGTAGATGATGCGTCCGACGCTCCACGCGAGCGCCAACCGCCCGACACGGGACAGCCGAAGCTGTGCCGATGCCGACTTGATCGGGAAACCGGATAGTGAGAGCGTCAGGTACAGCCACGTCGTGAGGATGATCAACGGCAAGAAGAGATCCGTCGCGGCCACGACATAGAAGATGAGCTCTGGGATCTAAACGACGCAGCGAAAGGAACATTAATCAGCGTTGGCACGCAAGACACGGAAGCCCTCGCGTTCGTACCAGGCTGAGGCGGTTGGGCTTGTCGTGGCGGAAGATGCCCTGCTGGTCCGAGAGAAACAAGCTCGCGTACAAGATGAGCTGCGTCACGTAGAGCCCGCCGTTGAAGATGAGATAAAAGATCATCCACCGCCGGCGGAACTCGTCCGCCGAGAACCAGTGGCGGCGCGACTAGTACACAAACGCTCCGGATGAGCCATATCTACGATGCCGATCCCTTTCGTATAACCGTGATGGCCCAGCCAACGCACCGACTGGAAGGCCTCGGCCCACACGAGCACGAGCAGCAGGTAGGACGACACGAACAGAAAGTCGGGCAAGTTGAACAGCACGGCCACGACTTTGTTGTAAAAGTCCAGGTCCGAGCCGTCCGGGTCGTCGCGCGGCTGCACGGCGCTCTTACTGGACGGCTCGCCGTCGTACCGGCTCGCGAGCGCGCCGCCGCCGCCCGTCTCGCCGTTGCTCTGCGAGTCGAAGATGCAGAGCGTGGAGAACGTGGCCATGCGGAAGAGGCAGCCGAGCGCGACGCTGAGAACGAGCAGCTGCACCGTGCTCCAGCCGCCGCCGCGCGCGTGGAGCCGCAGCGCGCGCCGCAGCTCGTGGACCTTGGTGAACGTCACGACCGTCGCCAGCATGTAGCACAGCGCCAGGAAGTAGCTGGCCATCGCCAGGTTCGCGAGGAAGAGCGGCATCCCTGCTGGCTTCTGGAGCTTCTTGAAGTGTAGCTTTCGGGGGAGAACCGAGAGATCCCAAATTGCACTGATCCTGTGGAAATCCGAAATTTAGGAATCGCAGTAACCGATTATAGTACATTTGCATAATTGGAATTATGGATCGGCAACTGAGGTGGCGATGGCGGTGGTGTCGCCTTCCACGGAGGCATTGCTCTTGCGGCCCTTGGCGAGCGCCTCGTCCTCTTCAAGGAACCGGATGTCGAAGCAGTTGCGCTCGGTCGGGTCTTTGTACTCGAGCCCGAGCGCGATGAACACGTCGACCTCCTCGGGGCACACGACCGACTCGCCGGCCTCGAGCTTGACGCCCTTGCGCACGCGCACGACGGGCTTGAGGTACCGGTCCGACAGGCTCCAGCCTTTCTTACGAGCAAACAACCGCATACTCCGGTTGAAATGGTCGCTGCCGGTGAAGTAGAGCAGCGCGAACCCAAAGTACCGCCGCGGGTAGACTTTGATGTCGAGTCGGCGGAACGGGAGCCCGTCGCGCAAGCGGCAGACGCCCATGTACGAGTCACATCGCCCCATGTGGTGGTCCGAGATATGGGTGAGATCATCGGTGAGGAAGCCCGACGCGTGGAGCCGCCGAAGCAGCTCGGGCAGGATGTCGCACTCTTCGCTGTCCGGGTCCGTGATGAGGATGTCGACGTCACCCGACGACAGTTTGCCGCGCCGGTACGAGCCGCACGCGAGCGCCGTGGCGTTCGGAACGAGCCTGTGGATCTCGTCGACCACCGTCTTTTCAATCTCCTGGACTTCCGACCTGGTTCACACATACCTACATCAGTGGACACGCTCTCTCATGGCCAAAGTAGGCCTAATATGCTCCGCTTACCGAGGGATCTTGGTCATGAAATCCTCATAGTGCTTGAGCCCGATCTGCTGTTGAGAGCTGAGCACTTGGTCCGAGTTCTCCCGAAGGGCGTCCATCGTCTTGTACCCCATACTACACGAGGAAAACGATCCACCGTGCGTCAATAAGCGTGCCAAGACCAAACAGCCCCACGAGCAGAGGGACGCACTTGTAAAGTTTTGCGGCGGTCGCGGGTCCGACGCCCCAGATGCGCGAAATCTCGACGAGCGTGCGCAGCCGCGGGTTGATCTTCTTTGCCTCGAGCTTCTCGAGCTTACCCGTCTCAAGCACTTCGACGACCTTGTCGCGCATGCGGCCTTTGGCCCACCACAGTCCTTTGAGGTCGCGCACACTGGACACGCGCGTACTCATGGCCTTTAGGCTCGAAACGATCTTCTTGTACGAGTACTCCCGCCAAGTGTCCCGCTCCACGTGAAGAAACTCCATCAATTCCTCCAACGGGTCGGTCAGGTGCGCGTTCAGGTTTGCCTGCATCACTGTCATCACGAATATGTCGTCAACAAAGCAGTCAGTGTGTATCCACTCAAATGGGAACAACTCGAGCACGTACGTGACGACTTTTGACACACGAACGCCTCCATCTTGAGCTTTTGGCCTTCGTTGGCGTTCGCGATCGTCTTGAAGCGAGGGTTCAGCTGGTGGAAGATCGGGATACGCTCGTTCACCAGCTTCTTCTTCTTCTCTTGCAGCTCCTGCTCCTCGCGCCGGAACTTCTCTTCGTCGATCCGCACGGGCGGCGCGCGCACAATCTCGTGCGTCGTGAGGTTCTTGCGGTCCGAACCGTCGTCATCTTCATCAGCGCTGCCCTCGTCGTCATCGACAGCACTAGCCTTCTCTCTCGCTTCCTCTTCCTGCTGTTTCTGCTGTTGCTCCCCCTCTTGCTGCACTTGCTGGATCCGTGCGATTGCGTGGCGCCACTCGAATAGCGTCGTGTCTTCCGGGAGATTCTTCTCCTGTCGAACGTGCGTGAGCCACTCGGGCGTGACCAGCTTCAGCTGCGCGGGCAGCCCATCGGGACTCAGCTGGTAATGCTGCAGCAACTTCGCCGCGTCCACCTGCGTGCTCACGATGGCAATATCCACGCGGCGCCAATCGAACGGATCGCCGCGGTTTGTCGCATTGCTTGGTGATGTCTGCTGGTGATGGAGATGCAGCAGCTGCGCGTGGTGCTGCTGGTGCGTCTTGTTGTTCTGCGTCGGCGTCACCACGGTTCCGCCGAGAGCGACCACCATGTCGGCCCAGATCTCCAGTCGCTTGCGGCTAACGTCGCTGCCGATGGGCACCAGCAGCACGCGCTGGCCATGTAGCACGAGCTGCGCAGAGTCGCTTTTCGTGTCCAAGCTCTTGGTCGCGCGCGTCTTGCCGCGCTTGAGCGCGTCCGCCGCGGGCAGCGACGCGCGCCGCTTCGTGCCGCTGGCCGGCGCGGCGTTCGACGTCGTCGGCAGCCCGCGCGCCATCATGTCGTGATTCTCTGTCTGTTGATCGTCGACTGCGGTGGCGTGTCGTTCTCTGTGCGATGGGGTATGCGCGCCGCGTCCCATGGGTACAGCCATGTCGGCACCGTCATTCGTCATTACGCGCGGCGTGGAATGTTCTCCCGCTCTGGGCTGTGTATCGTCACTGCGTCGCGCGCCGCGTCCGCTCGAGAGGAAGGCGTCTAAGTGGTCGAAGAACTCGCGCTTCGCGTCGGCGGAGAGCAGCGTCGCGCGCCGCCGCCGTCGCCGGTTTGGCGATGACTTCCGACTCTCCATTTTGTTCCGACAACAGAATAGGGAAAGGAGTCCATCGCTCTTCCCGCCAGATTGGTCTGTCCGTTAAGAACCATTTCATTTGATAGTTGTATCCACACCATCGGTTAAGATATTCTGCATCTTCAAATTCCACGGCAAGCAGGGTCGATGCAGCCCTAAGGACGCGGCTCCGGGAACGGCGCGTGGCCCGTCGCGGGCGCCGCCGCGTTCTGCAGATACAGCGTGGTGTCTTCGTCCTCTCCCTGATCGCCGGTCGACGGCGTCGCGCGCGCGACGGCCACAAACACGAGCAGCGTCGCGAGGTAGAACGCGGCGCACGCGAGTCCGATGAGCGCGATCTCGCGGTCCGAGCTGACGCCAAAGTCCGTGTACCGCGGCAGCGTCACCGCGAGGAGCACGCCCGCGGCGTTCTCGAGCACGCGCCACGCGTTGAGCACGAGCAGCTTGCGGCTGTAGAGCGCGCGCTTGACGTTGCCCACGCGCGGGCCCACGTGCGCCGCGTCCAGCGAGAACACGGTGAAGAGCGGGAAGAAGAGCAGCGCGGACGCGGCCTGCGCGCCCGTGGCCTGCGCGGGCGTCGCGAGCCGCAGCGCCACGGCCGCGCCCACGGCGACGCACGTGATCGCGCCCGCGTAGGCCACGATCGTGAGCCCAGTGGTGGTCGCCACCAGCAGGATCGCGCCGAGCCGGAACACGAACTGGCCCAGCAGGAACAGCGTCGCGGCCCACGCGAGTCCGGTCCCCGCCTTCTGCTGGTGCTGCTGATGCTTGGTGGAGTAGCCCGCGACGGCGTTGAGCAGCGTGACGCCCGTGGACGCGACGGCCCAGAGGTCCACGAGCTTCCACTTGCGGTAGTGGATCGTGGCGTTGGCCTGGATGATGAACACGGGCACGTCGCGCACCATGGCCTGCACGAACGCCGCGAACGCGAGCCCCTCGGCGAGCCGCGCGGCGCGCTGCGCGGGCGTCTCGTCTTGCGGAGGCGATGCCGCGTACGGCGCCGCGTCATCGTCTTGTTCCCCCGCGTTCTTCTCGGTCTTCTCGGCCTGGCGAGAGGCCGCGAACGCGTAGAGCGTCTCGACCAGCACGCGCAGCTGGAGCAGCCCGAGCAGCGCGCCAATCGCGGTGTTCAGCGGCGCCCAGCGCGCGTAGCGGCGGCGCGTGCCCTTGGCCTCGAGCTGCAGCCCAACGAGCGCCATGACCACGCCATTGAACACCAGGAACGCGATCGAGAGCGCGTACTCCTCCTTCCAGTTGCGCTGGATGTACTCGCCGTTGAGCACGATGTCGGTGACCACGGTCGAGACCTCGTACACCGCGCCGACGATCTCCAGCACGCCCGGCATGGCTGGTTCTTGGTTCTTCTTCCGGCGCTAAATCACTCACTAAGGACGGGAGCACAACCGCAGTGGCGTCATTACAGGATGGGACGGAATCAACCCAATTGCCTCTCTCCAGGTGTTTGTTGGGTTTATCCACCAATCGCGCGGCACGTTGCCACGGTGGCGTCCGCTCATTTCCTGTTTCTTTCGTTCCATCCACAATCATGCCACCCACGGCACTTGGCGCGGAGGAAGCTGCCGCCACGGCGCCGCCGAACGCCGACGAGGCGGCGGCGCAACGGCTGTCGTTCGGCGCGCTGTGCCGCGTGCTCGAGGCCGTGGAGCGCACGCCCAAGAGCGAGGCCAAGCTCGCGCTCGTGTTCAGCGACGCGCTGCGCGCGCAGCTCGGCGGCGGCGACCTGTACGCGCTGCTGCGGCTGCTGCTGCCGCAGCTCGACCGCGAGCGCACGTACAACCTCAAGGAGAAGAAGATCGCGCGCAGCTACGTGGACGTGCTGGGCATGGCCGCCGAGAGCCGCGACGCGCGCAAGCTCGAGCTGTTCAACGACCCGACGGTCGTGCAGAGTAAGTCTGTGGGCGACTTTGCCGCCGTGCTCGCGGACGTACTCCAGTTCCGCAGCCTCGGGCCCAGCAACAAGCCGCCGCACACGGTGGGCGACGTGAACGCGCTGCTGGACGCGCTCGCGCGCGCGGACGACGCCGCGGCGCGGCGCGCCGTGTTCATGGCGCTCGCGACCGAGTTCCCCGCGAGCGAGCAAAAGTGGGTCGTGCGCATCGTGCTCAAGGACCTCAAGATCGGGCTGCGCCACGAGCGCGTGCTGAGTTTCATCCACCCGGACGCGAGCGAGATGTACAACCACACGAACGACCTCCACCGCGTCTGCCGCGAGCTGCGCAACTCGCGCGTGCGGTACGTCCCCGCGATCGAGCCGTTCCAGGTCTTCTCGCCCATGCTCGCCAAGCGCGTGGACTTTGGCGAGTGCACGACGGCGATCCAGAGCGACGCGTTCGTGATGGAGCCCAAGCTCGACGGCGAGCGGATCACGTGCCACGTGCGCGGCGACGCCATGCAGTTCATCTCGCGCAACGGCGTCAACTACTCGGAGCTCTACGGGCCGTTCGTCGCGCCCTACGTGCAGAAGCAGCTGCTCCCGGGGCTCGACGTGATCCTGGACGGCGAGATGATGGTCTGGGACAACCTCGAGTACAAGCTGCGCGAGTTTGGGCTCTTGAAGAACGTCGCGAACGCGCTCCGCGCCGGCGAGCAGACCCACCGGTGGCTCTGCTACGTCGTGTGGGACGTCGTGTACGTGGGCGGCGCGCGCGCGGACGAGCTCGTGCGGCAGGTGTACAGCGGCCCGGGCGAGGTGAGCGCCGTGATGGGGCTGCCGCTCCACGCGCGCCGGCGGCTGCTCCAGAAGATCCTCACGCCGCTGGACCACCGCGTGGTGATCATCGAGCAGACGCTGGTGAACGCCAAGTCGGCCAAGGAGCGCCACGACGTGGTCATGGCCGAGGTGGACCGGCAGGTCGCGAACGGCGGCGAGGGCGTGATCCTCAAGGACGTCAACTCGCACTACATGTGCGGCGAGAGCTCCCGCAAGACCAAAAAGTGGATCAAGCTCAAGCCCGACTACGCCGGCATGACCACGAACCTGGACGTCGTGATCATCGGCGGCTTTTACGGCACGGGCCGCCGACGCAGCGGCAACGTGTCGGTGTTTCTGCTGGGCGTGCTGGCCCACTCGCTGGACGACGACGCGGCGCAGCGCGCGATGGCGCCCGGTGCGCCCGCGCCAACGGTGTACACGTTCGCGAAAGTCGGTACGGGCTACAACTTCGAGGAGCTCGAGCAGATGCGGCGCGAGCTCGAGCCGCACTGGCGCCCGTGGGACAGCGACAACGTGCCGGCGCACCTGAACGGCTGGAAGCCGCAGAAGAGCGACCTCAAGCCGGACGTGTGGATCGACCCGCGCCACTCCAAGGTGCTCGAGGTCTACGGCTTCGAGCTCACGTTCACGACGCTATACCAGACCGGGCTCACGATCCGCTTCCCGCGGTGCAAGGCCATCCGCAACGACAAGCCCTGGTACCAGTGCATGAGCGTCCAGGACCTCAACGCCATCCGGGGCAGCGTCTTCAACAAGCGCGCGGCCGACGTCGCGCTGGGCCAGAAGAAGGGGACCAAGCGCATCGTCAAGAAGGCGTCGATCAGCCGTACGGCCGGCGGCGGCGGCGTCGTCGCCGAGTACTCGCAGGCCAAGCTGGACGGCGTGGACGTGCAGCAACACATTTTCGAGGGCCTCGAGTTTTGCGTGCTGCCCGGAAAATACGACGCGAGCGACGCGTCTCTAAACGCGGTCCCAGAAGACGTCTTGCCCGCGAGCGAGCGGCGCAACATCACCAAGCAGACCGTCGAGAAGCTGCTCCACGCGTGCGGCGCGACGATCGTGCAGAACCCGATCGCCGACTCGACGAGCTACGTGGTGGCGGCCTCGGACGCCGGTTTCAAAGTCGCGAACCTCAAGAAGCAGGGCAAGTTCAACATCGTGTACGTGCACTGGCTGCTGGAGTGCGTCGGCAGCGCGCGCCTGGTCTCGCTCAGGGCGCGCGACTTTATCTTTGCGACCGAGGCCACGAGTTCGCTGCTTGCGAAGGAGTATGACCGGTACGGAGACCATTACACGGAACAGGTGAACGCGGAGGAGCTCAAGTTGCTCTTCCGAGAGGTTGGCCGCGTGCTGGCGCCTACCGACGCGGTGGCCGAGGCGTGGCAGACGCAGCTTCGCGCGCTCGCTGTGGAAGACGAGGACGCGATGGAGAGCGAATTCACGTGCCTCGCGCACTGCGTGGTGTACCTGGACCAGTACGCGACGTTCCACGGCGCGGGCTCGCCGTCGCTTGTCGACGACGAGATCGATCCGTTCGGGCCCATGAAGCTGCTCGCGCAGCAGATCCGACTGTTTGGCGGACGCGTCTCGCACGTGGTGGACGCCTCGGTGACGCATGTGGTCGTGGCCTCGCGCGACGATCACTCACGCATCGAGGGCCTGCAGCCGATCATCCGCGCGATGCGGCGCGCGTCGCAGATGGAGCCGCCTGTGGTCACGCAAGAATGGGTTCAGGCCTGCGTCCAGCAGCGCACGCAAGTGCCCGTGGACGCGTTCTTCGTGCCTGTGTGATCGCAAATTGGGCAGGCCGAGCATTGATTTAAATAACTTATCACCTTATCACAACAAGTGTCGCCTTCCTCTCCTCTCGCCTCGCTTCCTTCCGTTTCTTCTCAGCTGCCCCGATGGCCGTGATCATGTGTGCTCACGCAAACGCCGAAGCGTCCGCGCTCCAGTCAAAGTCGTCGAACAGCCGCGCGTGGTCGCCCGACGCCATCGCCTGCTGCGGCTCGCGCTCTTCGTACACGACCGAGCCGTCCACGCGCTGCGACGTGAACTGCGGCTCAAAGTTGGACGTGTCACACGGCGTGCTGAGCTTGGGCACGAACGGTGGCACGACCTGCTTGGTCGAGAGCTGGTACCAGTCGATCGACTGGAAGAACGAGTGCGCGAACACGTCGCCCATGCCGTTCGGGCCGCTGCCAAGCCGCTTGGCCGCGTCCTTGTGGAGCAGCTTGGCCAGCAAGTCGCTCACCTCGGGCGAAAAGTGGTTCGGGAACGACGGCTCAGCGCGCTCGATCTTGCGGAAGAGCATGCTGCGGTCGCGCGGCGAGTAGAACGGCGGGAAGCCCGTGAGCAGCTCGTAGATGACGCAGCCAAAGCTCCACAGATCGGCCGAGAGCCCGTACCCGGTGCCGGCCACGACCTCGGGCGCGATGTAGTCCGCCGAGCCGCAGAACGTTTTGCAGCTCTGCTCGCCGGCCGTCATGTGCTCGCGCGCAAAGCCGAAATCCGCGAGCCGCACAAAGCCCTGGTGGTCCAGCAGAATGTTCTCGGGCTTGAGGTCGCGGTAGAGGATGCCGCGCTGGTGCAGGTAGTTGAGCGCGAGCGCGATGGACGCCGCGTAGAACACGACCAGCGTCTCGGGCATGCGGTTCTTGGCAAACTTTTCGAGCATAAAATACATGTCGCCGCCGGCGCAGTACTCCATGACGAAATTCAGACTGCGCTCGGTCTCCACGGCGCAGTAGAGCTTGGTGATGAACGGGTGGTCGATCGCCGCGAGCACGCGCCGCTCCGTGAGCAGCCGCAGCGTCTCGCGGTGGTCGCGCTCGGCGCTGAGCTTGCACTTGGGCACGACTTTGATCGCAAACAGCCGCGACGGGTCTTCCGCCAGGCGGCTCAGCAGCACCGTGCCGTACGAGCCCGAGCCGATCACGCGGCAGATGGCAAACTCGCGGCGCGTGCCAGCGGCCGGGGCCACGCTCGCCGTGCGGCGCGGCGGCTCCTGGTTGGACGCCGGCGCGGACCGCAGTGTCGTGTACGAGCAGTCCCAGTCATTACACCCTGCAGACGCGGTCGAGGCGGCCGGTTTGTCGCTGGACGGCGCCGTGGCCAGCGACGCCAGCGACGAGCAGGACGACGAGGTCGAGACGGTCGTGGACGACGACGCCGAGAGCGGCCGCTGTTGGTGTGGCTGCTGGCCAGTGGCCGCGGCCGCGGCAGTCGGCTTCTGGAGCTCGCCGCTGCCGCGGTCGTGGAGCGACACGCGCGCAAACGAGCTCGCGATCAGCTGGCCGAACATCCAGGTCTTGACGCTGCCCCAGCGGCGGCGCGACGCGTGGTCCTCGTCCCCAGCGGCCACCGAGGACGCTGAGGACGAGCACGAGGAGGAAGCGGACGAGCCGGACGAGCCGGCAGCATCGCGGCGCGCGGCGTTGTTCCGCTCATGGTGGTCGTCCAGCGACGCGTCCAGCGACGCCGAGTCAGGGAGCGGCGCCATGCGGAGGGCTTGGCGGCGGCGGGTTGCTCAGCGGCGGCGTCCTCTGGATGGCAGCGATGGCAGGGGCGCATGCGATGCGGCGGCCGGGGGAGGGCGGACAGCGAATGGAGGTGTGGACCGACGAGGTGACGCAGGTTGCCAGGGCACAGAGCGAGAGGCGCAAACCAACGTTACGATGGAACCACCGGCTGAATGTAGTTTACGCGGTCGGTGCGATCGGATCGGGAACATATACAGCCAATCAATGCGCGTTAAACAGGTTTTAAGCCAATGGATTTGGTGATGACGCGTCACATAGACGCGATCGTAGTGTGGTTGTGGTGGCTGAATCGTGCAAAGAATCTGGAAATCTTTCTGCTTGGAACGGGAAAAAATGAGGATAGAAACGGTAGATACGAGGTTGTCCCACCCTTCCCAACGTTTTACGTGATGCGCGTGACGTCATTCCTGCCAGCTCCTGTTGCAAAGCCCCATTTGAATCCTGAACCGTCGCACGTTTCCGACTTGACCCAAAGAACAACCGAACACCCCGGATCCCGGATCCAGATCCGGCGCCCAACCACACCCCCAGAGCTTTCTGTTTGCGACAACACCCTTCACATCCAACATCGCATATTCGCGGCGCTTCCCACGTCGTGCGGCGCCTAAAATACAGAATCTGACTAAACCCTGAGGTCTAAACCAGGAGCCCAAGAGAAGATTCAAAGAAACGATTTTTTTGTTCTTGCACTCACTTACACTAATACATACACTCACTTCAACACCAAAAACGAGAATGGAGCTGGTGAGAAGGACTCACCACGGAGACCAAGGGTGACCGCGGCGGGGGGACGAGTACGCGCGTGAGCGCCAACGATTCTAAAAAGCTCACAGCGCGGCCGCGGCCGAGGGACGCGTCGCCGCCACGTACAGCGCCCACGACCGCGTCAGACCGTCGTCCATCTTCACCTGGCTCAGCACCTCCAGCGCCTCCTGCTTGTTCACCACCGCGTAGTTCGCGTACAGCAACGAGTTCCACGCGTTCGTCAGGTCCTTGCCCGTCACGATCGCCTCCTTCGACAGCACGTCGTCCCACTCCTCCTGCACGAACGTCGGCGTGCGCAC